>VMBQ01006495.1:0-37177 GCA_007657795.1 Dreissena rostriformis | reverse complement strand
CCCCAAAAATTTCTTTTTATACTAAACACGTTTTTCCCAAATCAGTAGACTTTTCGCGCAAAAAAGTCCCAATCCCGAAATTGCACTTTTTTCCAAAATGGCCAGGAAAAGGCATAACATACACATCACAGAAATATTACACATCATTAGTTATGTATTTGTAAGTTATTTTAAGAATAACATGACGGCAGTTTGTGTGGTGTTGATGAATTGTTGTTGTAAAATACAAGTTTTTCAATTGCACCCAGCTGACTTTGAAGATGTTGCGAGTCTTCTTACTCTTGTGAAAATTTCTGAATTATATGTATCGCTGACTTCACGGATGTCTTGGGTTTTGGGATTGGTGCAGTGTTGTCTTCTTCATCTAACGATGCGGCAGTATCCCACTCCCATATTGTTTCGACTTAATGAACAATCTAGCTAATTACATAGTCTACAAGATCAATTGACAATTGAGTCGATGATAAGTTTGCAACAGCTGTGACATCCATTATGGGGTGGCCCTAATATAGCGCTTCCAATCGATTAATAGCTTTATGAGACTCAAACAAACACAAAAATGAAGGTGTGCAAATTTTGAACGAGACTCAGAAAACAGTTTGAGTCATCTGATAATTTGACCCTCGCGTGTTTGAGCCAAATGACAGAATTTATATGAATATATAGCAATAAAAAATCGGTTCTCCAAGAATAATTTGAGCCAACCTGAAATTTGAGCCAAGTGAGTTTGAGCCATCGGGGTTCTACTGTATTGGATTAAAAGCAGAGACATGTTAAAAATAGCTACAGCTTTCATAACTTTGATAGCTCATTTTTCATGAAAATGGGCCACTCAATGTACATATCAATGCTCTTCCTTCATGAACATGGGCAAGTTTTGTAAAACCTTATTTATAGCAACAAAGAGAATATAATTAAGCAAAGTTTATCACATTTTTAGGTACAAGTGTTTGAAATGCTTCAACTTTAGCCTGTGTCAGTCATGTTTCTTCACCGGAAAAACCAAGAAGAGCCACAAATCCCAACACCCTACACAGGAGTATTGCACCAACGTAAGATGTTTACAGATTTAAATGCTCATGAATGTGAAATACATGTGAAAACAGTTTGCATTTGACCAATTTTTTTTAAAGGATATTTGTCGGTTTTACAGAGTATTCATTTTTATTAAAACATGATCAGAAATTAATAATTACTTGATTGTAACAGAAACAAATAAAAGCATTAATTGGAAATAATAACTGTTGAATAATAATAAAAATTATATGGAAACCTAGCAATTTCCTTTAAATGTAATGCTAGTTCTGCTGTACCTGTGTTTTTTTCACATTAAATTATATTTTCTGTAGATTTTTTTTTTAATAAACAAAATAATATCATAACTTAAATTTTGAATCTTTCATAATTGATTATCAGTGTTATAAACTATATTTATTCAGAAAAAGGAAATTCTTATAGATTACGACAAGCATTCTCAAAATATGCTCTAAAGACACCAAGTACTGGTTCTTCCCAGGAAACGGACTCGAGAGAGAGTGTCTGTATAAGCCCATTGATTTAGATGCAATGAAGTTTAAATAAATAGGTTTAAACTAAGTTAATATACTGACATAGCTTTCATATCATAACAAATTTCATTATCAATAGTCAACATTCATAAATCCCTACCAAGCATCAACATTGCCTTGCATGGCCAAAATTCCTTGGAAGGGCCTAGGTGTCAAATGAACCTATTCTTTAAGAAATGAAAATATTAATTAAAAATTGAAACAATTGAGTGCGGATTATGATGGAATAACAATACTGAAACAATGATGTATAGACAGTTAATATTTCTTATTGTAGTCAACTGCAAAAGATGAGACTGCGGCTTTCGTGAAGACTCTGAAGAATAATTTGAGTCGCAAACAGCGTAGGAAATCTTGTATCAAGTATCTGCCCATTGAGGCGGAGAACCAGTACACCAATATGGCATGGTAAGATGGGTTTGTTTTATGTTGCCTTTCTGTTGTGGGAAGCATGTGTCATGTTCTGAGAAAACTGGGCATAATGCTTGTGTGTAAATTGTCATCCCAGATTAGCCTGTGCAGTCCGCACAGGCTAATCAGGGGCGACAATTTCCGCTTTTATGGAATTTTTCATTTAAATGATGTCTCTTATTAGTGAAAATCCAGACTGCACAGGCTAATCTGGGAGGACACTTTACGCACATTCATTTTGCCCAGTTTTCTCAGAACGCAACACAGCATTTGTAAAAGGCAGCGTTACCGCCTCATTTCATGTGACAAGGCATAAGTCCTGTGGCTAGAATACTGAATTAAATGTTTGTGTACATGCACAGACATTACTGACGCCTGGAAAATATCTTCTGTATTTAATTGGGATTAAGCTAAACTTTTGCATTTTTTATTACAAAAACTGTTTTCTTTGTTTGAATTGTGCATGATCACAATTGTGCAGTCGGCACAGGTTAATCAGGGACAACACTTTCCGCCTAAACTTGATTATCGTCAAGAAGAGTCTTCCTTGAAACGAAAAATACAATAAAAGCGTAAAGTGTTGTCCCTGTTCACAGAGAAAAGCTCAAATATTATGCTGATCTTCTAGGTCTCCAGGTAAAGAAGAGAGAGGTGATGATATTCATGCCAATATTTCCCAGACTGCTCAGCGACTGGCAGAAATAGAGAAACGTGAGGCATCCGTGCAGACCACCCCTATGCACAATTTGGATATACCCGATATCACACTGTACAAGGTGAGGATGTATTAATAGTGATTGAGTCTGAATTGTGTAGCGATTTATTTGAAGTGTAAGAGTTGGAGTTTTGTAGGGATGTATGTTATTTTTTTGTGTGGCTCTTTAATTCTTAAATAGTTTTAAAGGAATGTGTGCATTTGAATGATTTCATATAATCTTTTCGTGTCCATACATTGTATTCACTTAATTTAACTTGTTTGAAATGTGAAAAATTACTATAAAGTACAATGTATATACATCAAGTAAAATATAGATGTACAAATGTATGTCATATGTGTTTTATTTTGTCTAATCTTGGTTGGGTTTTTCAGGTATTTCTTATTTTGGTTGTGTTTTCTTTTGTATTTTCAACAATTGTCTTTTATTTCATGCTTAGTGATGAAATATTGAAATATATGAGCGAAATAATTCCCAATATTTTTTTTTTTGCTAGTCTTATTAGGGATGACTTTTTGTAATTCCTAATTTATTTTAAATAAAGTTATGATGCATGTTGTGTTACTGTATATCATAGTAAATCATCAAAAAGAAGTCAATATAAATTGCAGTAAATGTTAATAGTAAAGTTACAAGTCACAAATACTATTGCATTACAAAAAGAGGAGACAACAATTTCTAAATTAAAAGCCATCCGTTTTATTTGGGAACACTCTTCCATCAGACTTCTTTGACAGTTTAACATTTTAAAGAGCATAAATCTATTTGTTCATCTGCACTTCCATTTTGTAACCATGACCTTTGAACTTTGTTGTCTGCTCCAGTCAAGAGAACCCAAACGAAAATGGTCATAGTCAGTATTCCTTGATAGGACCACAAGCAGCCTCAAGAAATTACGTTAGATATCCATGGCAAATATTCATGGAAATCCAACATGGCCTGAATTTGTTGAATTCTTTACCTTATTACTACAAATGAATGAGAAAATAGTATGGGCATTCTTACATAATAGTACGGGCATTCTTACATTATAGTACGGGCATTCTTACATAATAGTACAGGCATTCTCACATAATAGTACAGGCATTCTTACATAATAGTACGGGCATTCGTACATAATAGTACAGGCATCCTTACATAATAGTACGGGCATTCTTACATTATAGTACGGGCATTCTTATATGATAGTATGGGCATTCTTACATAATAGTACAGGCATTCTAGCTTAATAGTACGGGCATTCTTAAATTATAGTACGGGCATTCTTACATAATAGTACAGGCATTCTCACATAATAGTACGGGCATTCTTACATAATAGTACGGGCATTGATACATAATAGTACGGGCATCCTTACATACTAGTACGGGCATTCTTACATTATAGTACGGGCATTCTTACATGATAGTACGGGCATTCGTACATAATAGTACGGGCATTTGTACATAATAGTACGGGCATCAGAACAGGCATTCTTACATAATGAGGAAAGTTGGCTTAAGATGTTGAGCCAACGAAGCCCTGAATAGATGATTTTATTTTTGTATTATAAAGTTTGTCTCTTGTTAAATGTCATTAATATATAAAATCGTTAATCTTATAAATATCTATTGTTGCATCTACAAAATTATACATTTCTGTTAATCAGGTGTTATCATATACCCATGATCTCCCATTTATCATGTGTTATCGTGACAGTATAAGGCTGGCTCAACATTCTTGCTCAAATTCAGGGATGATTCAACCTCAACACTCAAAATGAATTAGTTAAAACCAAAGGAGCAAGGTGTTTAAACTAATTTGAGTCGGAAAACCACTTTAGTAATTGTGTGATACTTGGCTGTGTGTTGAAGATTCCTTCTGTAATCATAAAAAAATAATTGATTGTAATTCCTTCTATAGGAGAATATTTCCCCAATATCTCCAAAGAATGACGGTCTTCAAAAACAAAGAGATGAACTCAATGCTGTCATTGAAAAACTGCAGGAGGAAAATAGGTATTTAACAGGCTTAAACTTTTAATCTTGTAGTTAGACTGGAAAAAATGGTTTAATTTTAATTTGGACCAAATTGTGAGGTTCAATTATCTGTATCTGTCTAAAGACATAAAGTATTTGTTCATAGTAGTAAATGGACCCAATTTGTCTTGAAACTATAGAAAATACTTCAAGGCTTAAAAGTTGTCTGTTGGAAAACATTACAGTGTTTACTAGATGCTTGTTAGAAACTTGTCCAAATTGTTTGTCTGTAAGGTAAAACATAACAGTGCTAACTAGATGCTTGTTAGAAACTTGTCCAAATTGTTTGTCTGTAAGGTCAAAGCCCCAGGGTTTACAAGTTGTCTCTGGGATAGAACTCAAGGCTTAACATGTTGGTTGTTTAGAAAAGCTCCAGAATTTACAAGTTGTGTTTGGGGAAAAAACTTTAGGTTTTTACAATTTGTGGGAATAAACCCAGGCAACAAGTTTTTGGTGAAGACAAATATCTGAAGTATAAAGTTGTCTGTTATTAAAAAACTATATGTAATAAGTTTCCTGAGGAAAAAAGTGCAGGGCTTTTCTGTTGAAAAATGATTACTGTCATCCTTTTTCAGAGCTTTGAATGAGCAGTTGTGTCTGATGGAGATTGAAGGGGAGGATTCTAGCAGTGACATGTTTGACAATCAGCCATCTCCCTCATTCTCTGACAGCAAGCCAACGTCACCCAACGCCACTCTCGACATGAGGCACATTCACAGAATCTTACGGGTAGGAAGATGGCTAGTTTTGCTATAATTTTGTTTGTCCCTGTTTTGCCTTTGTGGACAAGGCTTTTTATGATTTGAAATATTAACCCTTTATTGCTTATTCCATGGGAAAGAGTTAATGGAATATTTTATGAATATTTTGGTAGAAAGACTAGGTTATTTAGGGGGGGGGGGCTTGTGGTAAGTATTCGTGTTCATTAGCTTTTGCAAAAAATACGTGAGATGCTTAGAGAATACTTATACTGGCCAATTGTCTGTGAAGCTTTATTCTGTCAAAATCATACTTACATAAATTCTACTGTCAGTTGATCCCATTTTTACCCGCTTGATATCTTTTTTAGGAGACCCATAACCTGCCAATACGAGAGCCCCTCCCACATGAGGCGACGCCCATCTATCTTAGTGTGCCATTCATCCGTGCTAATGGTTTCCATGGGGATTGGATGTATGGCAGTTCATACAACTCTCCTGGCAGTATGTGTCGGTTATATGTTTTAAGATTGGTTTTTGTTGTATGTACATGATCTAGCGCAAAAATTTCTGGATTTCTTTTACAGTGCTGTTGATTTAAAAAATGTGTTCTTTATTTATATGACAATTCTTCAGAAATCTGGTCAGAGTATTTCAAAGCTGAAATCAAGTGAGAGTAAATAGTTATTTGTTGACTTCAGAAATAGTCAACACAATTCTTCATTATTTGATAGCATAGGTCATGAATCCATCATGCTTTGCAAAACAAAGGTATATTAAATGCCCCAGCTACCTGTTCCCTAGCCAAATAAATGTTTTGCTGTTTATTCCAGGAAGCATGCTTCAGCCAGACTTCAGCATTCTTGACCGAACACACTCACCTTTCCCCACCCACTCCACTTTCCCAACCCACTCACCTTTCTCCACCCACTCGCCAACAAGGCAGAGAACTCTAGCGGACAGCCTAGACTGTCTGGATACGAGCCCCAGCAGGTTCTCTCTACCTTCACCAGCGAAGAGCTCCGATGAATTCAGTGCAGAGGAGGCGGAACTGAGAGCACTTGTGGATGAAGCTGACAGGAAATTCCCGCTGAACTTGTCTTATGGTATGTATTTGACCAGTGAAGAACTCCCACAGAATATGTCTGATGCTATGTTATGAACCAATATAGGATCTGAATTTCATCTTATGGTATGTACTTAACCAGTATGGGAACCTAAGAAATTCCGGCAGAATTAGTCTTATGGTATATACATATCCGGTATATATACATTGTGGCAAAAAAAAAATGGCATTAAAAATACCAAGTTTAGGAATATAATGCTGCAGAATTTGTGTTATGCTTGTTAATTAACTAGAAAAGGAACATAGGAAATTAAAGCAGAATTTGTCTTTAAATATTTATTAAATATACCCACAGTATTTGTATTATTGTATACATTTAGCCTTATGTATTAAGGAATTCCGACTAAGGAATTCCAGCAGATGTTTGTCATATGGTGTGTTATTTACCAGTGTTGGTAGAAAATTCATGCAAACTCGTCTCGTACTGAATGTTATTTACCAGTATAGGAACTTGTCTTTGAATTTGTCCAATGATATGAAAAAGTGCATATCCTGATTTCAACAAGTTTAAAAAAAAACATCTAATCAGTAGGTACTAACAGCGCTGACCTATATAATTTACCATTGGTATTTTCATTCAAATGATATTTAAAATGGTATGTGATGGTATGTGATGCTGAAAGTCTACTTGACTGGTGACCTCAGATTTGTGCATTTAACCCTTTGCATGCTGGGAAATTTGTCGTCTGCTAAAATGTTGTCTGCTAAATTTCTAAAATTAGCATTTTCTTCGATTTTTTTTCAAAGAATACTATCAGAATAGCAAACAGTTTGGATCCTGATGAGACGCCACGTTCTGTGGCGTCTCATCTGGATCCAAACTGTTTGCAAAAACCTTCAAAATCCAGTTCCAGCACTCAAAGGGTTATATGGAAAACTAGTAAATTATTGAGTCAGTCTGAACAAACATATGACATTCAGTGTGTCAAAGGTTGGTTTTTGTTTTGTCCAAGATTGAAAAGGAAAATAAATGGATTACTGATTATGTGTGCTTTTATAAAAAAACTGAACTAGTTATCAATGCTTGATCAATTCAATTCTTGTTTAGACTGAGAAGTATCTGAAAAGGTTTTCTGTAACCAATCAAAGATAGCAAGGTATATTGGTCAGTCTGAAATTGACTTCTATTTCTGGTACCTAGATCCAAAAAAATTCATCTGATCATTGCAAAATTTTATGAAAATGTTTCTTGAGCAAGTTAAAAAATATTCTAATGTCATAAATTGCCTATGTAGAATAATGTCACTTAAATTATCTTCAATTTGGCAGTTTCCGTTCTATGTCTCCCTAAAAAAACATCTAAGTTAAGATGGCTTTTAACCAAGAGGCAGTATACTGTTGAGCTATCAAGTGTTTTTCATGATCAGCAGCATATGTTAACAGTGTATTGGAGTTCCAAAAGCTAGCCATTTATGGCTCGAAATGTGTGATGTCTTTAATATTGTTTCATATGTCAGAAGTATATTAATAGAAATCCATAGAAAGAAGTTATTGAAGCTAGTA
Source organism: Dreissena rostriformis (assembly GCA_007657795.1). Lineage (NCBI taxonomy): Eukaryota > Metazoa > Mollusca > Bivalvia > Myida > Dreissenidae > Dreissena > Dreissena rostriformis. Next base: position 29,137 of record VMBQ01006495.1, on the reverse strand, counting down.
ATATTAAATATTTATTCTGCACACGTACATAATATAAAATACCTTCACTTATTCTTGTCTCTTGTAACTCTTTTTGAGTGGTTTTGCACATATATAAAATGATTTGTACTGCTTTACTGTGATTTTATGTACAGAAGTGAGACGTTTACCCTTTGAGTGCTGGAACCGTATTTTGAAGGTTTTTGCAAACAGTTTGGATCCAGATGAGACGCCACAGAACGTGGCGTCTCATCAGGATCCAAACTGTTTGCTATTCTGATAGTATTCTTTGAAAAAAATCGAAGAAAATGCTAATTTTAGAAATTCAGCAGACGACATTTTAGCAGATGACAAATTACCCAGCATGCAAAGGGTTAATAAACTATTCTGTCTGTCATATTCTTTGATTGTATGGTGCAGGTCGACCTGTCTCCAGTCGGAGTATCGATGAAGACGAGATGTTGCGAGCAGCTAACTCCATACAGCAGGCCATGTCAGACTTTGTGAACCAGGCTGTCCACCCACCCATACTACCTAGCCTCGATCTGATCATACCGACATAAAGCTTGAGATATCAAAATGTATGCAAATGGGCCCCGCTCTGTGAAAAAGTGAAATAAGAACTTAGTAAAACTTTGCTATGCTCCGGTTGAAAACTTCTTTTTTGTGTTTTTAAGATGTTGAGAATTATTTCTTGCTCTGCTTTGGTCAGGTTTGAGACATGTTTCTCTTCCTTTTTTAAGGAGTAGTTTTAGAGAGCTAGTTCTGTTTCTTGTCTATATAAAGATCAGAAAGTATCATGTAGTTGTATTAAATAGAATTTGCCTTGTACTTGAATGGGGCATTCCTGTCAACTTCTTAGCCAACAAGTGATCTCAGACTTTGATATGTCAGTGACTTGCTGTTCCTTTACACATGTGGCATGGCGTTTAATGTCTATGCATGATTTATAGGGCACTTACATTGACCTACTTTGCCTGTTTTACCTTCGGTTTATATACGTTACCTTGTGAAATTGTCAACTTGTATTGACCGCCATGTTTTACTGTAAACCTGTTTGAAAGCTCTTCAACATAATTGAATTCAGACAGGTACATTTTAATTCAAGTCCCAAAGCAACCTAGTCGAGTCTTTGCTCTCTCTTTTTCCACCCATGCTTTAAGTTATTTGGTTGTGAAGATTAATTATCCCCACGCTTTTTGAAAAAAAGATGGGGATATTGTGGTTATGTACACCGTCCGTCTGTCCGTCCGTCCTGGCCACTATCTCCCCCTACGCTATTAGCACTAGAACCTTGAAACTTACACACATGGTAGCTATGAGCATATGTGCGACCCTGCACTATTTGGAATTTTGATCTGACCCCTGGGTCAAAAGTAATGGGGGTTGGGGTGGGGCCTGGTCAGAGATTTTCACTCATTTTTTTAGGTTTTTTTACATTAACTTCTTCATTTCTACACCGATTCACTTCAAATTGATACTGGACCTCTCTTATGACAATACGGTCAATCTCAACCATGCATGGCCCCATTACCAACCCTGGGGCGCCCCACCCACATAGACCACACCCACCCAAAATTGCCTTTTACTATAATTTCTTCATTTCTACACCGATTCACTTCAAATTGATACTGAACTTCTCTTATGACAATACGGTCAATCTCAACTATGCATGGCCCCATTACCAAACATGGGTTGCCCCGCCCACATAGCCCACACCAACCCAAAATTGCCTTTTACTATAACTTCTTCATTTCTACACCAATTCACTTCTAATTGATACTGAACTTCTCTTATGACAATATGGTCAATCTCAACTATGCATGGCCCCATTACCAACCCTGAGGCACACCTAGGTCAAACATTTGGCGTGGGGATACGCGTCGGCATCTGCCGCGCCATTTCTAGTTTCATTTGTTTTTTTATGTAAATATTGTGCAATATAAGGATTGATATTTTTTCCTCCCCAGATCTCAGTTTTTACAGCCTATGTATTAATCCATTTTATGAACATTTGTTTTGTCTTTAAGAATGTTCTACATTCTTTGATTTTATTGTTTATTCACTCATGCATATTTATCTGCCTTTAACCATTTAAGATTGTTTTTCTCATAATGGTACATGTAGAAATTAGTCTTGTGTTCATCTTTTCTAGTCATTTGTGAATTTAAAAAAAATTACAACCCAATCATTTACATGTAAATTCTTGTAGCAGTAGTTTGTATTAACCTAGAAATGTGTGTTGGTATTTTTTATTTACCACAAAGGTTTTGGTGGTTTGTATTTACCTGGAAAGTTTTTGTTTGTATTGTTTTGGTTTTTAATACATTACTAAGTGCCAACTCAATATTATCTTTACTGCACTATCAGGGATTGAAACTTACTTTTTACTATTGGTTTCCGGACGGGCAACCATCTTTAGTATTGTTGTTGCCCAGCTTTAGAGTAACGAGCCCGGAAATATGTACATGTCGTGGCATGTGTATCTAATACATTCTTTAAATAAGAAAATAGATAATTAAATAACATTGCTGACATGACACACCTTCAATGCAATATGAATTATTATGAGCCTGAATTGAATCATTACCTATGCCAAAATAATGAATATTAATTGACTTATTATTGATCCATTATGGTTGCCAATTTTTATTGCACTGAATTGTTTCAAGCTTTTAAAAAAGTTAGTTGCTCAGCCGGACTACCAACTTTAAAAATTGAGTTGCCCAGGCCAAAATCTACTTGCCTGGGGCTCACGGGCAACCACTAATTTCCATCCCTGACTATATTAGGAATAATATGATACCAAAGAAACATTGTCAGGAGATTAATTCGTGTCAAAATCCTTTAGTCACTGGTTCAAAGTAAGAGCCCACACAAAACAGGACAATTTCAAAACATGCTTCACAATATTTTACATTCAAAAAACGAATCATGCCCGGGAAACCGCTATGCATATTACAGTAAATTGTTGGACTTCTTAATTGTTTGCATGATTTCAGGAAAACCCAGGGTTGAAATAGTAAAACAAACAAAGCTTTAATGGTATGTTGTTTCACCAAAAATACATTTGCTCTTTGGATGTTTTCATTGAAAATTATTGACATCATTTTTTAAAAGGCTTTGTGGTACAGGTTGACTTAGAAAATCCTAGTAGTGTAAATCTATTAATATGATGTTTTTGTATTATTAACTATTAGCTCGGCTGTTTTCGAAGAAAACTTGAGGTATTGTCATAGCCCTCTCATCTTCCGCGTCGTCGTCGTGGTCGTCGTCAGAAAACTTTAACATTGGCCATAACTTTTGCAATATTGAAGATAGCAACTTGATATATGGCATGCATGTGTATCTCATGACGCTGCACATTTTGAGTGGTGAAAGGTCACGGTCATTCTTCAAGGTCAAAAACACTTTTTTGGGGGTTTTTCATGTGTATCTCATCGACCTGCACATTTTGAGTGGTGAAAAGGTCAAGGTAAATGATGACCTTCAAGGTCAAAGGTCAAAAAAACAAAATCCAAGCACCCACAGCAGAGCGTTGGCATCTGCTCGACGGTGCTCTTGTTAATTTCTCACATCCATTTGGTTTAAACGTTAAATTTGTAGAATAAAAATAACGTCAACATATCGTATGACCTTCACTGTTACAATTCTCTTTTTGAGATATCAATTTTTTTGTTTTAAAATATGTGTTATTTTATTATTTGCTGTAATTGAAGGCCATGCAGTGTTTTAATGATTTTAGCTTTTTACTTATGTTTCACTACTTAGTTTTGTTAGAAGTAAAGAGTGTGATAGCCATTAGTGTGCCTTGAAATTGTGACTTGTTTACAATGTTTTGCATTTATTTTCCGAGATACAAATAAAATGTAGTTTTGCCTTGGTGTTTTTTGTTTTTAAAATTGAGTCACTTTTTGTATTATGCGCAAGAATTAACATAAATCTCATTTTGCACTAAGTAAGAAATTTTTGATTTATTAGTAATTGTCTCGTTGGAACCAAAGCTTGAATTTGCTATGCTCCTTGATCGACAGTGAGGGATTTTTCGTGCAGAACTTTGTTGTTCTAAACTATAGATCGGGCATTTGATTGGTTTTGAGTACAAATCACCGCTGAAATTCAACCAATGTAACCATATGTATCGTGTTCTGAGAAAACTGGGCATAATGCTTGTGCGTAAATTGTCATCCCAGATTAGCCTGTGGAGTCCGCACAGGCTAATCAGGGACAACAATTTCTGCTTTTACGCAGTTACATGGTATTTATTGCTATACAGTGAATAAAATATAGTTGTTTTTACTTCTTATTATTATGCCCCCCTTCGAAGAAGAGGGGGTTTATTGTTTCGCACATGTCGGTCCGTCCATCCACCAGATGGTTTCCGGATGATAACTCAAGAACGCTTAGGCCTACGATCATGAAACTTTATAGGTACATTGATCATGACTGGCAGATGCCCCCTATTGATTTGGGGTCAAAGGTCAAGGTCACAGTGACTCGAAACAGTAAAATGGTTTCCGGATTATAACTCAAGAATGCTTACGCCTAGGATCATGAATCTTCAAAGGTACATTGATCATGACTGGCAGATGACCCCTATTGATGTTCAGGTCACTAGGTCAAAGGTCAAGGTCACCGTGACTCGACACAGTAAAATGGTTTCCGGATGATAACTCAAGAAGGCTTACGGGTAGGATCATGAAACTTCATTGGTACATTAATCATGACTTGCTGATGACCCCTATTTATTTTCAGGTCACTAGGTCAAAGGTCAAGGTCACGGTGACTCAAACCAGTAAAATGGTTTCCGGATGATAACTCAAAAATGCGTACGCCTAGGATCATGAAATTAATATGTACATTGATCATGATTCGGAGATGACCCCTATTGATTTTCAGGTCACTTGGTCAAAGGTCACGGTGACTTGACACAGTAAAATGGTGTCCGAATGATAACTCAAGAAGGCTTACGTTTAGGATCATGAAACTTCATAGGTACATTGATCATGACTGGCAGATGACCCCTATTTATTTTCAAGTCACTAGGTCAAAGGTCAAGTTCACAGTGACAAAAGTGACAATTTACGCACATGCATTATGCCCAGTTTTCTCAGAACACGACTCATTTCTCTCACGTTATGATTTGCAGTCATTGAGTTGCATTTTGCTTGAACACTTTCAAACAAAAGTTGTAGTCATTAAAGTTGTATTTTACTTCAAGATCTGTACAAAATGGTCATTTAAAACCTTTGATTTTTGTTAACATTGTAATATCAAAAGCAAGAATTTGTAAATCTATATGTTAAACAGGCTGAAATGGGAACAATTTTTTTTAACATTGAAAAATTTATTTTTTTGCCTACCTAATTAGCTTTGTTGGACTATTCACTTGGTGTCAAAACGAAGTTCACCAGGTCAAATCTTTGGGGAACATAAATGCTTAATGTGTCATTTTAAACAAAAATATGATGAAACAAAAGTATGAATGTTTTGTCTGACACCCAGGTCAATGTTAAGACTGTATCCATTGAGCTAAAAAACTAGGTCCGCAGGTCTAATCTTCCACACAAGTTATACCATAATGGCCATCAGGGAAACTGTGCGAAACCGAAATTTCGTAAACTAAAGTCCTTTTTTCCTTTAAGATATTAAATATTTTAGATAAAGTTTGCGATAAAATGCTTCTTTGAGATCATTTATTAATGTTTTTTATATAATATTTCCATTTCTTTCATTATTTATTTTTTGTTCAAAATAGCCTTTCCCATGTGATTTTTTCATTTTTCCTAGGGATTTTTTTTTCCCATGGGATTTTTTTCCATTTTTTTTTATAAATTATCAAATTATCATTTGCTCTTTATTCCCTAGAGCTACCGGTATTATTTAAACCAACGCTTGGTCAACTTAATCCTTTACAAGCAACTGCTGATCATTTTACGATGACATAATGGCTCAATAACTAATAGGGTACAATAATGACACAAACTAATTCAGTGCATATATATAAATATATTTTATATTACATAGTAGGGCATACAGATCACCTAAACTTTGTATATTGCAATTACGTGTGGGTATGCCGACGTACAATACAGGGTAGACAATGATTTTGTACAAGTTCACAAGGCACTATAGAATAAATAAGGCACTAAAACTAAATGCAATACAGATACCTAGAATATACTAGTCGACTTGTATATCACAATAAATTGCTAGAAATCTAACATCACTATATATATAACAACCAATGAACAAAGTACATCAATATACATGAAATGTATATAAACACCCTTTCAATTCGCTATATTCTGGACATCGTACAAAAAAACAATCTATGAATAACATATTGTATGTATCAACAGTATAAGAAAGTAAATGGCCACTTCCATATTTTTCCAAAGGTGATCCCATGAGCACATTGTGCTCAGTAAGCTCAAACGTTCCCTGGTCCTTTTGTTTTTTTTCATGCTCCCTAGCTGTGACTTAGCAGCTTTAATTCTGAACATTTTCTGGCATTTGAAAACATGAATGAAAAAACATCATTTTATAATTTTTCTAACTTTCTTAGATTATTTTTTCTAAACAAATATTTTAATGATGGTCACCTTGATTGTCTAGTTCACATCTTCAATTTTTAACCGTGTGTAGTCCAACCAAATGGGTTAGATTGTAAATGGTACTTGATTTTGCATCCAACATCTAACAATTCTATTACCATGAATGGTTAATAAACATTTATACATTTTAAGTTGACATTATTTCATCATTATCATAAGCCATGTATGGTATATTCTAAACTTTTTCCTAAAAGCACTTCATTCCACATTTTTGATTAAAATTTCATGATATATTCATTTCCACTAGCGTACATATTTTATCCACTACATCACACATTTTATCTGCAAGCTCATACATTTCATACACTACTTTACAAGAACATGACTTACACATAAGATTTCATGCTTTAATCCTGTTTCATGGATACTAATTGAATCAAAATCACTACCTAATCGTTAGTACTTGACTCTTGTGGCATTATTATAACTAGTATATGTGTATAAAAATGGTCAGCCCAGTATTGAAAATACTAGTTATAGTAGTATCATTAAATGTGTGGCTCTAATAGACATTTTATTTGGCTATAAACGAAATTTAATTTAGCTCTATGAGATGTTTCTGTTGGCCCTAAACAACATTTTCTTTTGGCTCAAAAATACATTTCTTTTGGCTCTAAAATACATTTCTTTTGGCTCTTAAAGACAGTTCTATGGTACCAGAGTGCAGGATCACGTGACTTTGTGGGGTTTACAATTAAATGTTAATGGCTGTTAGCACACCGGTAAGTGGTGCATTTTTTCAAATAGCTTTTTAAAACAAGTTTTGTTAAGAATTTAAACTAGTGAATAAAAGACAGTTTTTATGCTGCTTATGGCATTGTGAAATACATCAGAATTACTTTATTTAATTAGCCTGTGTTCTTTTCCGAAAATTTGATGTGTACAGCATTTATGTTCACGGTTATGCTTCATGCAACGTGAAATTTTAAAACCGATTTCAGGCATATTCAAGGATTTATTCTTAAATCTTAAGATATTGGCACAAACTGCAAGAAAAACAGTCTTTTATGCACTGAAGATTTTTGCAAATGTATTTCAATAACTTGAGATATTTGCAAAAATAAAGTTCTTACCAATGTGTTTACATTCTGTCTAGCCCGTGTGTAAACCCCTGAAAACCCTGTTGATCCTGCAACCTGGGTCCACAACTTTTAACGATATTACAGTTATGTTTGTGTAAACAGAATGTTTCATATGTTCAAACAGGACAAAGATAAAAGCATATACCGCTAATTTTTACAAGCATACACAAATAAGGTTCTTTAAAATATCTTTGGCTTATCTAGAGAATAGTATCATATTAATTACACAAGTAGTTTAATATTTCAATGAACTAACAATTAGGCCACAACAAATTGAACAGATGTTGGTCAGATTTGCCGCACTTAAATTTTATAAAATAAATTTTAAATGCTTTTTTATTATACCGCTCAAGTGTCAATTTTCCCGCATTCAATTTTTTTCCCAAAGACTTGTTGGGTTTTTTCTATTGGTTAGGTTAAGCCTACATATTTTTAATTTTGCAACATAGGCTATTTATTTTTTGCTTAACATTGAAAAGTAAAAAATTGCAGCATTTAAAAAGCTGAATACGTTTGGCAGATATGTTTTTCTATTGGTAAGGTTAAGCCTACATATTTATAATTTTGCAACATAGGCTTTTTATTTTTTTGTTTAACATTGAAAAGTAAAAAATTGCAGCATTTAAAAAGCTGAATACGTTTGGCAGATATGTTCAACAAATAAAAAAAAACTCTTAATTATATCGAAAATAGACTTTAAAAAATGTTTTGCGCTCGCTCTCTCAAATATAATGCGAAATTCTTCAAACAACTGATCAATTGGCTGTGGCCTTATTACCAAAAAAATGAGTCGTGTTCTGAGAAAACTGGGCATAATGCTTGTGCGTAAATTGTCGTAAATTGTCATCCAAGATAAGCCTGTGCAGTCCGCAAAGGCTAATCAGGGACGACAATTTCAACTTTTATGGAATTTATCGTTTAAATGATGTCTCTTCTTAGCAAAAATCCATAAAGGCGGAAAGTGTCGTCCCTAATCTGGGATGACACTTTACGCACATGCATTATGCCCAGTTTTCTCAGAACACAACTCATGATTTCACATGTAAGTTACATAAATTTACATACAATTCCATATAACTAGGAAATAATATGAGAATACATATGACTAGGCTACAGATCTACAAACATACACAGTCATGTAAACAATGCACCGAGGACTGTTGACAAGGCCCTATGCTTCACAAGAAGCTCAAGGTAATTAATGTTAAGTAAGTCAAATAATGCACCACAAACTATTTCACAAAGAACATGTAAAAGTATTTAATAAAAGATTAAGTGCCATGATATCAAAATAAAGACAATTAAATATACAGAACAGGGAAATTTTACTCCTCTTGCCTTTTCATGAGTGATGTCCCCTGATCACTTTAATGGACACTATACCATAAATAAGGTTAACTATTGACATCGCTGATTTTTTTTTTAGGGTTAAAGTTATATGGTACTTCTCATAGGTCAATCACTGGCGAGCTGAATAATGAACCAGTTAGTGTTAAGCGCTGCAATTCATGTGATTAATTGATCATTTTAAAAATTTCATCAAATATATATTTAAAATGTGCATTTCTTTTGAAAATATTTAAAGGAAGATCAACCATGTAAGATTGGCTTTTCTCATATCCTTACTATGTCTGCCACATGACTGAGGCTGATTGCCATGCTCCGATTACAGGCTAAATATCACTCATTGTTGTTCAAATTGTTCAATTATTGTATGAAGTTTCATAACAACCATTTTGTGAGTAAGTAAAAGCTGATAAAGCTGTCAGGTTTATAAATGAGAGATTCAATTCAAAGATGAGCAGGTAAATGTTGTTATGAACAATAAATTAATATAAACGGTAACTACATGTACATGTATATGAAAACTCAACTATTTATAATGGACACTTTTAAATGCAATTTATACATAAAGACTTGATATAAAAGAATCAGATATGCAAGTTATACAATTTGTAATACATTGTACAATGTATATGCATTTTGTCATACAAATTTATAAACCATATATATATTGTACTTTATGCTTATGAAATGGCTCAAAATATGCTCTTAAAAAGTCTAAAATGTGTACAAACTGATGATTATCTACCGGGTATGTTGCTTGATTATAAAGCCAACTGTTGCAAAAGGGGCAAATAACATGTCAGGTAAAGTTTCCTGTAAACGCACAATGTTACCATGCATCACTGCATTAACGTATACATTTTTATAAAGATTTAACTAATTTATGCCTCTTATTGTTATTGATACCAGTAATATAACATTATGAACAAGAGGGCCCTGATGGCCCTGAAACACTCATCTGAATTCAAGGTAGACCATTAGACCCAGATTCAAATTCAACATAATGAAGATATTTTCAAACTACACATTCTGACCAAATGTCATCATAAATGTGGCCTCTACAGTAGTAACAAGGTTTACAATGTATCTAAGATTTGACCTCGTGACCTTGCTGCTTGTTCATGTGGTTACTAGAGTGTAACATTCTCAAAAATAAATTCCATAATATTGGACCTTGTGACCTAGTTGTTGGAGCCACGTGACCCTGGATTCGAACTCGGCATAGATATTTTCAAGAACAAAATTCAAGGCAAGTTTCTTAAAAGTTGAGTCATTAATGTGGCCTCTAAAGTGATAACAAGATTTTTCTAAGATCCGACCTGGTGACCTTGTTTTAAACCCACTGTACCCAAATACTCGGCCTAGGTATTGTCAAGATATACATTCTGACCAAGTTTCATCAAGTTTGGATTAAAAATGTGGATTCTATATAGAGTATTAACTAGTTTAAAGTTAATGATGCGCAACACACAACGCAAGTCATGGGATGACCACAATAGGTCACGCACTTTACCCTGACAGGAACTTGGCCAAAATATTGTCAAGATAAACATTCTGACCAAGTTTCATCAAGACTGGATGAAAATGTGGACTATTTAGAGTAGTTATGGGCTTAAATTTGAAGGCGCTCAACACACGGTGCCGGACATAGGACGACCACAAAAGCTCCCTTTCCAGTACGCTATGCTTAGGTGATCTTAAAACATTTATACATATTGCCTTGATCAATGATGTAACCACATATTTGTACATAAGTATGAGGATGCAAGTAAAAACAGGAGTGCCAACTGGCCACATAATACGCCCATTTTAAGGTCTGGCTAACATTAATCTCTGAAGAAATATTAATTTGTTGTACAAATAAGGGCACAGAAAATAATGGAGAAAAAAACAACAACATGGCAATGCCATGAAATCAGATTTTCAACATTAAATATATTAATCTGATCTAATTACAATAATTTGCCAATGTCAAGTTAGGTCTACAGGTAAGCTATCTACACGACAAAATGTCAGTGCCATACCAACATCCAAATTAATTCATCAGAAACTTTTTTTTTACTTAAAACAAACAGTGACCTTGACCTTTATCTCACTGGCCCATATGCAATCCCAAGCAAGGTCTACATATAAGCAACAGAGGCCAAACTAACTACATCTTGTATATATTATCTTAAGTTTTACGAAAGATGTATATTGCAAACTATTAAAGTTATTGTCCTGAAACCTCCTATTAGAGAACAGACAACATTAATTTGGCAAATTTGGGATAATGCAAAAGGTCCATTATTCCATTAGAGTGCTCCGGTTGATAAGGCTGATTATCAAATTTGGTTGAGATAATATGCCCATTAACATTGTCACCAGGTTTGAAGATGATACAATTCAAAAGATTTGAGTTAAAGAGCGGACGAGATTTATGTGGCCATTTTGTTTTTGTAATTCAAGGGCTATAACTCTTAGGTGCTTAATGCGATCTGGCTGTTTTTCAAACTTGGAGATATTATGCCAACAAAGATTATCCCCAAGTTTCACAATGATCTGATTTTAACTTTTTGAAATATTGAGCGGACATTGTTCTCCTGGACGCCACACTCCCACTGCCCCTAACCTGGCGCAGGTGTTCCCTTAAAAGGCCGTTTGAAATGCTCTTGAGCTCCTTTCCTGGGACTAGAACCAGTACTTGGTATCTTTGGGGGAGATGTAAAGAGCGCTTCCGCTGTGGGGATCGAATCCATGACCTCCCGATCACTAGGCGGTCATCATATCCACTACGACACGGCGACCTCTGTTGATTAATGGGAATATAACAATTAAAAAGAAAGAGGAACAAGTGATGTGTTTGAGAAACACCATGTCCCCCTTTGAGCAATATATTTGACCTTTGACCTTGAAGGATGACCTTGACCTTTCACCACTCAAAATGTGAAGCTCCATGAGATACACATGCATGCCAAATATCAAGTTGCTATCTTCAATATTGCAAAAGTTATGACCAATGTTAAAGTTTGTGCAAACAAATCAACAAACAAACAAACAGACAGGGCAAAAACAATATGTCCCCCAATATAGACTGGGGCACATAAAAATGTAAAGTGATTCACATAGGGCAGGGTTAAATTGAAAAACATTTAAAATTACAACCTGAATTATTTTTTTGAACACACAACACTATAATGTTATGAAAAAAGTAAAACTCTTACATATTCATATGTTATATGTTAATATAATTGTATCTTTTACTGCTTTACATGTTAATAAATGATATTAAGTTATTAAGCATGAACAGTGTGTTCTTAATGTTTTAAGTTACTGAAAGTCAAGAAATTCATTCATGACTTATAAAGAAAAATCACAAAATTCATATATACATGTACAATGTCTTCAAAAAGAACAAACCGTAACACCTATGCAATAAAACAATTCCAAACAAAATACAAAATCTAAAAACTTTACTTTCAAAATGTAATTCTTTGGTTTTGGAGCCAATAATTCTGTAATGAAGTCAAACTTTAAATCAAGATTTTACAAACTCATGGCATCATAAACCCTATCAATGAAATAGTAGCTGTACATGGTTGCAGGGATTAATATCTAATGAACAAAAATCAGCTATTTACTTTTGTCGTTAAAAACCCTTGATCAGAGGATTGTCAAAACATAAGTGTTTGAATCCATGAACTGCACAATGCTATACACAAGTATTCAATCATTTGACAATAACAGCATCTATTAGATTTCTTCATTAGATTCTAATAAAGCAACTTTCTAGGAAGTGTATTATAATGCGTGTAATACAGTATTTATTACAATTTAGAGGGGGAAAAAACATACAATGGTCAAAAGCATGTATTTAAAAAAGACACAAAACAAAAAACATTATTATATTGCACATTTAGCTACTAACACCTTACAAAAGTAAAAGATATACGCTAATATCATTAAAATGCATAATATATTACTTATATAAATAATAAATGCCTTAATACAAAAAATGTAAATATACAAAAAAAAATGTATAAAAACTATTTTCAACATCATGTTTTGGTATATGATTTATTGCGGTCCCCACAAAACTCTGCGTCAAAACCAGGTTCAACTGACTTTAACCCTATATGACTAATGTTTCCTAAAAATAGAAGAATCTATTTCTTCTCAGTATTCTTACGCTTGCTTTGACAACAATCTCGAAAGTGATCCGGTTTCTTAGCAGTGTCACTGTTCACAGAGCTAACGCTGTCCCTTTTTTGGGCTGATGAACTAGGCTTTGCATTACTTGTCGGTGAATCACTATTTGTCTTCTTCAGTTCAATGGGCACAACTTTTGACCCGGCTGATTTCCTAACAGGGTCTACTTTCTTGGTCTTCGTATTTTTTGACAAATCCGTTCTGCTCACCGAACTAGCAGAAGAAACATTACAATCTTTGGCTGTACTTTTATCACTTTTTTCAACATCCTTAGTGCCTTTCAAATTTTGAACCACCTTTGGAGCAGAATGTTTTGTTTCCTTGCTATCTGTTTTGGCTTTGGTCAATTTACAACTTGCAGCAGAAGACGTCTCTGAAGCAGATCCATGCTTCTTTCCTATAGGCATTTCAGCTTCCTTGTTACTGGGCTTACGCTTGTCAGAATCAACAGTTTTGGATACCGACTGCGTTCTCTTTCTGGTGAGTTCCAGTGCATCAACTTTACCTCCCGGAGTCGTAACAAGGACAGTGGGGCTCGATTCGGTTTGGTGAATACCGGGGCGCCTTGGTGAAGAGCTAAGGGCCGATGTGGAAAATGGCCTTTCTGGTTTTCTGGAGTGATCTGGTATGCTGATAGAATGCGATTTGTAGCTCAGTAACAAAACTGGACTCTTCTTGCTGATTGCCTTCAGTTTTGCTGCAGATGACAAAAAAGCTGACTTCACAGATGAAGTGGATTTCGATCTTTGTTTCTCGCTGCTTTTTGGTGAGCCAATTGCCTCTGGTTCTTTACCTTTGCCACTCTTTGATTTAGATATTTTCTGAGAATCTGCTTTGCTCTTCTTTGAAGAATCATGTTTAAGCTTGCTGACATGCTTCGTGAAACTTTCTGTCAAAGATTTCTTTGCCTTTGGTTTCGTTCCTAAGTCAGGAGCAGAATTAAACACTTCATTGTCAATAATCATAACTTTTCTTTTATCTTTCTTATTCATACCTTGTGCAGAATCAATAAAGTCTTTTCCCTTACTCTCATTGATTCCATTGGTTCCCTCTTCAATGATGTCATCCAAAATATCGGTTTCCGGTATATCCGGATCTTCCAAAGACCTATTAATCTCTGCGGAATCAAATTCAAACTCTGTCTGTGACGATGGCCCAACCAAATCCTCCAAGGTCACACCAGGACGAGAGTCTTTACTAACGCTACCAGCCGAAGCACTTGCACCACTTTCAATATCAGGGATGTAAAATCTTTCAGCATGAAAAAAATCCCCGTCCTCTTTATTACTAATGTTACAAGAATCATTTGAGAAACATTCAGTGTCCCACTTATTGAGAGTCTGTGTGTCTTCCACATGCTTCACTTCCTCTCTAGAACTATCTATACTCGAAGAAACTTTGCGTAGAGTTCTTGGACTGCTAATTAGTGCTCGAGGAGGAAACGGCTTTGACCTCTCGATATCAAAACTGGTACACTTACGTAGAAGATTTGGGGATTTAGAAGCATTTAAAGATTCACTTTCTACAGTGGGGCGAATTAATGGTGGAGAACTCTGGAACAGAGGTACCCCAGACCTCTGAGGCCAGGATACCCTAGACGTGGGCTCTACATTCACCTGAACTGGAAAAGAGGCCGTTTTACTACTAGAGGCGCTGGCTGTTCTCCTATAGGTTTGTGGGGACCTCGAATCTAAGATGCTAGTAAACATGCTCTCACATTTGGGGTTCCATGCATTTATAGGGGGTAATTGAAGAACTCTCTGCTGAAGTCTTGGCGACGAATTTGGACTGCCTTCCCCAGGCAAGATTTGATTGTCAGATATGCTGCTGTTGCGGTGAGGATTCTGTTCTCGGACGGATGTGTCAACCGTGATTGTTGGAGGGGCAGAGGTTGAGCTCCGGCAGAGGTTGGGTGAGCTGGCGGGGGATGTAAGACGGCGTGTGGTGCTGCGAGAGGGAAGGGGTGGAGTCATGAACACTACAGGGCCACCTCCAGTCCTGGCTGAAAAATAAGAGCACGATATAATTATAAACATTAAAATATATGGGCCTCGCTCTGTGAAAGGGGTTTAAATGCATGTGCGTAAAGGGTCGTCCCAGATTAGCCTGTGCACAGGCTAATCAGGGACGACACTTTCTGCCAGAACTTGATTTTCGTCAAGAAAAGTCTCCCTTTAAACGAAAAATGTAATTAAAGCAGAAAGTGTTGTCCCTGATAAGCCTGTGCAGACTTCACAGGCTTATTTGGGATGACACTTTACGCACATGCATTAAACCCCCTTTTCACCACAGAGCGACTTTCATATATAATAACATTATCTTCTCTTTTTTTAAATTAGGTTCTTATTAACGTTATATATAGGATCTGGCATGAGTTGTCACATCATACCATATTTTATTAAACTAGTTCAGGAATTTTGTTAGTAAGGGAGCCTTTGGCGAGCTTACTAACGAATTTCCTGGACGAGTTTAATAAAATATGGTATGATATAACAACGATTGTCAGATCTTTTTTATCACATGCTTTTAAATGAGCAAATTAAATAAATATTTACGCAAACATAATGATAAATCCCGAATGTTGTTTACATTACGTGACGTCATCTGACGTCGACGTCATCTGACGTTGCAACGTCATTTCAGAAAAAAGAACAACATGCGATTGGTCAATAAACGAAAACTGAGCCAATGAAAACACTTAAAAAGTATATTACACATGTGTAATATAAAAATATATGTAATGGTTATATTACATGGGGAACAGGGTCGGGCATGTGATAAAATTATATCTATTGCAGTTATACTCCAGACATTTATAGATACTTAGGAAAAATGTTTTATTTATTTCTTAAACAAAGGCACACATACAAATACACCAGAAACACGTGCATCTTCCTGTTATGCTTTGTATAGACAAGCCAATGACAAACTTGGCAAATTCTCCAAGACAACTTTAATTGAAAATATTAATACGTGTTTCTGACATCATAGTAAAACAAATGAAACATTAATATGGACATAAAAACAATTAACTTTCTTACACAACATACTTCTGTTGGCAGTTGTTTTAATTCAATGCAGATTTTGGTAACTTTTTAATACAAAGTATTAACTTTACAACATCCATCAACTTTATATAACACACAAGACAGAGCAATCAATACACTACAATATAATGAATCTCATAATATTTATATATGTATATTTCTAAAATATAACAACATACAATTGTGGGGTGGGAAAGCATGTGAATATTGAAAGAAACAAATTAATACAACAAGTATGACGACATCCTGATATTGATCACCTAGCAAAGGTCACATCACAAGGTCAAATAATCAAATGTATACTGACAAAGGTCAAAGGTTGAAGGTCTATGACAAAGGTCCAAATCAAGGCTCGTTGGAAGGTCTTACATGGGAATGTATATATATTTGAGAAAATGAAGTTATTATTCAAATAGTAGGTTGTGTTATGGTTAAACTGCAACTCTGTTTCCCAAATTCCACAAAATACATGCATACAAATATGCCAAATATGCCAAAGCTTTCAAAATGAAACAATATTTTCACCATACTGACAGGTGTATGTGCGTTAATGTATACAAATGCATTAACTTTAGAAATCTGACAGTTTAAATTATTTCTCAATGTTTACTTCTGGTAACACAAATACAAATTTGAGTAACTTTACTTGTAATGAATACTTACAGCCTTGTAGCCTGCTAAGCTTTGATTCCATGATGCACAACATTTCTTCCCATTTAACTCAAATCTATCTGGGATTTGCATCACCAAGTAGCTATTTCAATCAAATGATTTTTTTAAAACCACTCAGGGAAAACTGTGCAAAAACAACACAGACATACACCTATAAGTTCAATATTCAAACTATGAGTATCAAAATTAAACACAAAGCAAATATTAAAACCAGAAAGAGAAAAGGAGGAAAACACATGCACAAACTATAGGTTACAATGCAGCACCACCAATTACAGCCAGCACTAAGGTCTACAGTATGTCCCAGCACCAGGCTAACACGAGAAATCTTGTGCCGACGCATTCTTACCTAGACCAAGTGACCAGCTAGGGCCAGTGGGGCTTTACACCTACAATACATGAGCAGGGTNAAGCATACTGAGGATTTACAAGGAAACCCAATGCAGCCATTTATAATTTCGCGAACTGTTAAGATATGTTTGTTTGCTAAAAAAAAAACATAAAACCAGCAAATGTGAAAAAGATGTGTTTTTTTTTGTTGTTTTTTTATTCCTATGAATATATCATCAATTTATCTTTAAATTTATATGAAACGCATGTTTTCTGTAATGTGAATTTATAAATATGGAATTGAGATATATGAAAACATTTTTGGTGGGCTCCTTATCTTGCAAGTTTAACTTGTGTCAGTGACCTTTTCTCAGAAAATAATTGGTATATGTGTCGCCTTCTGAGAAAACTGGACAAAATGCTTGTGCATAAATTGTCATCCCAGAATAGCCTGTGCAGTCCGCACAGGCTAATCAGGGACAACAATTGCCGCTTTTATGGATTTTACGTTTAAATGATGTCTCTTCTTAGGGAAAATCCAGTTCAGGCAGAAAGTGTTGTCCCGGATTAGCCTGTGCGGACTGCACAGGATAATCTGGGATGACACTTTACGCACATGCATTATGCCCAGTTTTCTCAGAACACGACACATTTTTTATTTTATTTTTTTATGAAAAAGTAAAAGTTATTTGGTGTTTTCGGCATTGTACCTTATTGCCACAAAAGCTGAAAGAAAGCTAAGAAACAAATCTGCAACTAGATCAAGAAAGAAAAAATGAATACAAATAAAACCTTTCACAAAAAATTACTGTATCCAAACAACATAATATTTAACAACAAATGAATATTGATAAAGATGAGATAGCAAAAAATAAAATAAAACAAGAAACATTCAACAACAAAAAGCATCAAAGCACAATTAGGTTTTCAACAAATATTGGTATCATATGAAAATGGCCAATAACTGTAAGCTTACACCATCCTAGGGTTCACTACAACATGACGGTACATTTCTAAGAAAGCAGTGTTAGTAAATGAGATTGAGAAAAATACAATGAACACGCAGGAAATAATTTTGCAACTTTATGGCAATTTGTATTTCCTTGATATGTGTTCACAGTAATATTAAGAGGCTCGTGCAAAAANTATTAAGAGGCTCGTGTTAAAAAAAAAAACACACACACAATTAAGTAATTCAAAATATGATAAAAAGCATGCAAAGGACACATAACAATTGTAATGTTAGTACATTGGAATGGGGGAATTATGTTTAAGACTAATGTCATGAAATCCACCACGCGGGAAAAAAACCCAGATAAAGTAACTGTAAAAGTTGATAGGGTTAATTATTTTTAAAGGGAGAAGCCATATTTTTTGCTGAGAAAATTAAGAAATTAATGGTCATTTATAATAGCAAATTCTATCTTCTAACTGGTTTCTCCCTTTAAGTAACGTATCAGTAAGAACTGTTCGGTTTTAATGCACTTATCAATTCTTATAAGGGAATGTAAAGCATTTTTATAAGAAATGTTCAAAAACACTCATAGTAGACCCAAAAAAGCACCCATGTACCTGTACCAGTAAATGCAAATGCATTGTTTAGCTCACAATTCCAATGGAATGTGTGTAGTGTAAATTATGCATGAGAAAAGAAAAAAGTTATACATGTAGATGCACATTTTCAGCTTAATTCACTAACTGCCATCTTGTCTTGTAGGTGTGTTTGTTTTTCCAAAATCAAAAAATTTAGCTTAAAAAGTCTGGTTAGCAACATTTGGAGGCAACATTTAAACGTGCTGCCTCTTAAAATAAATTAGGAATTAACTAGAGCTTTGTCAAAGACGTGACGTATACCCCCACATGCTGCATTGACACAGAATATTTTGCATGCTGTCTCACAAAACAAGAGAAGCTAATTTATGGCAACTTTAAAGAATTATTATGCCATTATCATTTTTGGCCATTTTGACCTTTGAACTCCTGAATTCTTTCGCATGACACGCCATCCAATGACTGTGAACAAAAATAATGTACAGAGTAATTTTAAAATCTCACAATGAATGACATAGTTATGGCCCGAACAAGCTCATTTATGGCCATTTTTTACCTTTGAACTCAAAGTGTGACCTTGACCTTGGAGATATTGACATAATTCTTTCGCATGAAACATCGTCCAATGATTGTGAACAAATGTACCGAGTAATTTGAAAATCTCACAATAAACGACATAGTTATTGCCCGTAAAAGCTCATTTATGGCCATTTTTTACCTTTGAACTCAAAGTGTGACCTTGACCTTAGGGATATTGACGTAATTCTTTCGCCCAAAAACAGTCTAATGATGGTGAACAAATGTGCCAAATGATTTGAACATCTCACAATGAACGACATAGTTATGGCCCAGACAAGCTCCTTTATGGCCATTTTTTACCTTTGAACTCAAAGTGTGACCTTAACCTTAGAGATATTGACGTAATTCTTTCGCGCAACACATCATCCAATGATGGTGAACAAATGTGCCAAATGATTTTAAAATCTCACAATAAACGACATAGTTATGGCCCGGACAAGCTCATTTATGGCCATTTTTGACCTTTGACCTCAAAGTGTGACCTTGACCTTGGAGATATTGACGTAATTATTTCGCGCGACACACCGTCCAATGATGGTGAACAAATGTGCCAAATGATTTTAAAATCTCACAATGAACGACATAGTTATGGCCCAGACAAGCTCATTTATGGCCATTTTTGACCTTTGACCTCAAAGTGTGACCTTGACCTTGGAGATATTGACGTAATTCTTTCGCGCGACACACCGTCCAATGATGGTGAACATATGTGCCAAATGATTTCAAAATCCCTTGATGAACGACATAGTTATGGCCCGGACAAGCTCATTTATGGCCATTTTTGACCTTTGACCTCAAAGTGTGACCTTGACCTTGGAGATATTGACGTAATTCTTTCGCGCGACACACCGTCCAATGATGGTGAACATATGTGCCAAATGATTTCAAAATCCCTTGATGAACGACATAGTTATGGCCCGGACAAGCTCATTTATGGCCATTTTTGACCTTTGACCTCAAAGTGTGACCTTGACCTTGGAGATATTGACGTAATTCTTTCGCGCGACACACCGTCCAATGATGGTGAACATATGTGCCAAATGATTTCAAAATCCCTTGATGAACGACATAGTTATGGCCCGGACAAGCTCATTTATGGCCATTTTTGACCTTTGAACTCAAAGTGTGACCTTGACCTTAGAGATATTGACGTAATTCTTTCGCGCAAAAACAGTCCAATGATGGTGAACAAATGTGCCAAATGATTTGAACATCTCACAATGAACGACATAGTTATGGCCCAGACAAGCTCCTTTATGGCCATTTTTTACCTTTGAACTCAAAGTGTGACCTTAACCTTAGAGATATTGACGTAATTCTTTCGCGCAACACACCATCCAATGATGGTAAACAAATGTGCAAAATGATTTTAAAATCTCTCAATGAATGACATAGTAATGGCCCAGACAAGCATTTGACCTTTGAACTCAAAGTGTGACCTTGACCTTGGAGATATCGACGTTATTCTTTCATGTGACACACCGTCCAATGATGGTGAACAAATGTACCAATTCACTTTAAAATCTAACAATAAATGACATAGTTATGGTCCGGACAAACTTTCGATTTAAAACGCACTAAGTGACCCCGTATCCTAGTTTTTGACTTGGCATGACCCATAATCAAACTTGACCTAAACATCATACAACTTCTGACCAAGTTTGGTGAAGATCAGATGAAATTTTGGGACAGACAGACAGACAGACCGACAAAGTGACTCCTATATAGCCCCCATTACCAATGGTAATGGGGGTATAATTAACAAAAATACATATATGAGAAAAAAACAAACATAATTTAGTTCTTTACAAATTATAATTAAACTGTAATCCGTAAAATATCTTTTTGGAATAAATGGAATAATTTTAACTTCTCCAAGTGTGTAAGAGGCATTAATAAGTGCATCCAAATCCAGGTGTCACAACATTGAAATAAATATCACCAAGGGTGTACACGACACTGCAAAGTAACTATGTGCAACTCCATGTCTGATGGCTCAGACAAAAACAAAACATATACCTGACTCTAGAGCTATTATACTGTGGTTATAAACTCAGGCTCTGGTAACTTTGAGGCATCCCCTGTTAATAGTAACCAATCAAAGCAGCTGTTACATCCTGATGTGTAAGTCAACAACCAATCACCATTGACATCACAAAAGCTAGCAAAACCATTGGCTAACCTGACATTCAAACTTATCCAGTGTTATTTTTGTTGTATTAATTACATACTCCATGCGTGTTTTGAGACGACACATTTACTATTACTTGAAAACATTAGGCTAACATATGACCTATAATTCAACACAAATATGTGGCATGTTCTGAGAAAACTGGGCAAAATGCTTGTGCGTTAAGTGTCATCCCAGATTAGCCTGTGCAGTCCGCACAGGCTAATCAGGAACGACACTTTCCGCCTAAACTGGATTTTCGCTGAGAAGAGACATCCTTTAAACGAAAAATTCCATAAAAGCGGAAATTGGCGTCCCTGATTAGCCTGTGCGGACTGCACAGGCTAATCTGGGATGACAATTTACGCACAAGCATTTTGCCCAGTTTTCTCAAAACACACAAATATGTTATCACAAAATCACCTTAGTATGAAACATTTTCAATTACCTAGTTTACCAAAACACTAACATTCAAACTATATTTTACAATACAATAATGCACAGATGGGAAGTAACATTTTTTATATTTTAAACTTTCGTTGGAAGATCAAATGAAAACAAACTAAGTCTTATGTTCCAAAATTGACCAATCATAAAAAAGATTAAAGATGTGACATTCAGGAATAAAAGTTAATTTCCATGATTATACACAATTTCAACAAAAGAAATTAAAAAAAATATCATTTCTAGGCAATGTGATAAAACAATTAAATATACACAGCTATGCTTATTTGGTCAATATTTTAGTCTCTGGAAAATGTGAGGACAACTGACTGGACAAGTTTCTGTGATTCAAGTTAAAGTTAATGTTTACAAGAAACAAAAGGCTGGAAAGAATTATTCAACTTCAAAATGCAACAATTTTTAAAATGTAAGTAAAGACAATTTATCATTTTGTTACTTGTGAAAGGAACAAAATCATACGTAGAATAATTGCACCTAACAGTAAACATATTAATCTGCAAGACAAAACATACATTTTTATTTTTTTTTAAACAAGAAGGACAGTATCACCAAGAATTATCGTAAAACAACCACCACCAAAGAAGCATAATATACTGACTGTGAACACCATGCGTTTTATCATGCTTAGAATAGTTGGAATCATCAGGAAGCAGTAAATCATCATCAGAAGCAATATCAGAATCCTCAGAATTCTCTAAACCAGTCGCGTCTGGTTCCTCATCTTCACCTGCAAATGAGCACACACACACATGCAAACTTGGACACCAGCAATCCAAAACTATAAGACTGGTTCCAATATTTTCATAAATATTTGATATCATAACTTTTGGAACCAGTCATCTGTAACTCACGACTGGTTTATATATTTTATCAGCAAAATACCTTACATTGAAGTAATTTGTTATTTAGCAATATATTATCATGCAATTATTTCTGAGTTTACTTTTTAATAACATTCATTTACTGAAAATGTACACAAACTATGAGAGTTTATTTATTAAAAGCAAATTTCATGCATACACTTATTACAGTTTGAAACACAAACAAACATTTAATACTTTTGAGTGATAATAATAAGAGTTTGAAACGCACAAACTACTTTTGAATGAATTTTTGGTTCTACAAGTATATTTTTATAATCCTATAAACTTACGTTTTGCATATAAATTATATTACATAAGTTGTCTTGTAAGTTGTCTTGGTTCATAAGAACAGTGTGTTCCTTAATGTAACTATTACAGTGAATTATTCAATACATACACCCAATTAAGTTAAGGACACAAAGTGAGTAATTAAAAAAAAAATCACAGAGAAGGGTTGGTTAAAGCTCTCATAATTTTGGAATTATTTCCTTGATTAATACACAAACTCTTTCCCCACATTGATTTATCAACAAATATTAAGACATGAAATGTATCCACAAATCATAGATTTATATCAAAGTGCCAGCAATCTTTATTAGTGTTCAATTAATACACAAACTCTTTCCCATCTGAAAAGTGTAGAATAACACAGATTTATTCTTACCCTCCCAAATTGGTGTAAAAGATCGACCAAAACTAAACAGTTCTTCATCTGACAATTAAAACAATAAAACAAGTCTTTTTGATAATACTGCAAATTATAAGAATTTACAAACAGAGTTTCTTATTCCAACAACAAAAGGAGGCCAAGATGGCCCTTGATCTCCAACCAGTTTAATTGGGTGTCATCAGTTTTGATAACTATATAATGTTTAACAGCAAATATTAGTTCCTGGCCTTGCAGTTTCAGAAAAAAAGATTTTTACGGTTATAGAACTGTTATACAACATTTTGATTTTCTATTCTTTCTTCGCTAATTTTCTATTTTCATGGCATTCTGATGGAAAACCATTTTCTTAACTCTTATGAATATGAATATTTATCAAGCACAACTTCTTTGGTATATATTTATACATAAATGCAGTACGTATGCATTTATGAAAGTAACTAAGATGTAAAAAAAAGGAATAGAGGAAAAATAAGCACACAAGTGTTGTTATCTCCCCTCGAAGAGCCAGAAAAAATACCAATCTCTAGTCATAAGTCATTTATGCCCAATAAAACAAAAGTCATTAAGATTGTTATATACTTCTGACAAGTTGCCTATGCCTTCATATAACCTCAGAAAGAAATGGGAAGTTTTATCAAATTTCGAAAAGAAAAAAAAAATCTGAATAGCACAAGTTTCTTTTTCAGTATTAATTACGCAAATCTGCGATGTATTGTACCACAATAATTAATTGCATTTGTATGGATGAGATCTTTGTTTTAATTTTAATATTTAAAAGTGAGTTCAAGCATATGCTTTGCATGCGCAACCATACATAATGCATATCAGGATGCTGTCAGTTTCATATCCTCACAAATGCACTCATCTGAAACCAAATACTAATATTCCACTGAAAAATAAAGTAAAATTAAATTGTTAGAGCATCATTTCCAAAATATGTATTTTTTGAACATGTAACCATGACAACTTAATGCATAGCAACATTGCAAAAGACCACAGAAAGGGTCTATAACAAGTTACCTTAGGCTTTACTGATATCATTCCATGTTAAGCTGCTGTGGGCTGGCAGGGTTTTTGATGCCGAAATTAGGACATTTTGAAAAACAATAAATATTGGGTTTGAAAGGAATAGAAATACCAAGTTGGGGAAATTAACACAACTTGTGTATTTTTATAAATGAATTTTAGAAATATTTCTTAAAAAAAACAACAATGTCAGACTTCCCGAAACTCAAAAGCCTTCTGTCAGACNAGAAGGTCAAATGTACCAAACCCGGATTGACGCATACACCTTTTGGCTCGCCGCGAAGATGCAGAGGAACACCGATATTTATTTGTTTACTTACGGAAGAAAATTTTGCATCGAACACAGGCGGATAATCACGATTTTCGCCGAGATTCTGTTGGACCAATCAAAAGCGGGATAAATAATGGGCGATTACGAGCATATTTCACTTAAGGCTAAGTGCGTAGTCCGCCGAAATTCGATAAATAAGTTTAATTCTATTGGAAAACCTGAAAATATTCTGTCGGACATTTTGGGCCGATGAGCTACGAATTTAGATCGGCCCTTGAAAATTTATGTCGGACATGTCCGTAGGTCCGACGGAGTTTCGGGAAGTCTGCAATGTGCTACAAGTCAATTTGCAAAGACACAATACTGTAATAAAGAATATTCCAAATTTGATAATAATATCTAATAATTTTTCAAGCAAAAATGTGCAAGAGCTTGCACCACTGCCAATAAGTTGTAAAAAGAGCCTTTTTTATTGCTTAGTTGTCTATTGTAAGCTACCAGGTTGATAGATTTCAAAGAACATCATGAGAATGCTTAACATTGAATCAAATGTGCATGGCCTTAGCAACAGTTGTCATGGAAACTCAGGTAAATAAGGTTCAGCTATGCATATACAAGTACATCCATTCCCTCAAAATAGTGCAGAATTACCATCAGAAGTGGAGCGTGTCCGCGGGTCCCGTCTATCTACGCTGGCTGAACCGGGGAGCAAAATATCCTCGTTCTGTGAAGACAGCTAGCATGGTAACACATGGGAAAATATCAACAAGTAATACTGGAGGATCAGAAGGCTTTCACCTGATAATTAACAACAGATGATAATGGTCAAATTGGTGGTGGTAGAGGTGGTGGTTATATAAGAGATCTGAATATGTAATCTGGTAATAAAATATTGATAATAATTGTCCCATCAGTGGTGATGGTATTGACAAAGATGATGATTTTGATGATGATGATGATGATGAAATGGAAAGAGGAGTATGATGATTGTAATGAAGAGGTAGATAATTATAAGGATCATAATTAAGAGTTCATAAGTGTTACTAATGATGATGATACTTGTTACAATGAAGATTATGATTTACAAGATTCATTCCAATGTGAAGCATTTGGCCAGCATATTAGATTTGCAAATTTTTTAGATCAAAGATGATAACAAGACAGGAAAAGAACAAGACAACAACAATATATAACCCTTTGAGCGCTGGAAACGGATTTTGAAGGCCTTTGCAAACAGTTTGGATCCAGATGAGACGCCACAGAACGTGGCGTCTCATCAGGATCCAAACTGTTTGCTATTCTGATAGTATTCTTTGAAAAAAAATCGAAGAAAATGCTTATTTTAGAAATTTAGCAGACAACATTTTAGCAGACGACAAATTTCCCAGCATGCAAAGGGTTAAAACTACAACAGTCATTGAAGACAACAAATACGCTGCAATGGCTCATAACAAGCAAGTGCAAAACTTGAATATTCCTAAAATTAATCTCCTAGTTTTGGTTGTTCAAAATATATTTAAAAAAAAAACATCTCTTGTATTCTATATAGTATGAGGAAGATATTTATAGTTTCATGTTGATAGACAAACAAGCAAATTCGTTGAATTGATATCCCCCGCCAAACTAGAGCTTTGTCACAGACGTCACGTATACCCCCACATGCTGCATTGACACAGAATATATACAAAGGGCCATAACTCCGTTATTAACAGATGGTGTACAATGCCATTTGACGTGCATCATCCTCTTATCCATATATATACTCATACCAAGTTTCAATGAAATTCGCCAAAGCACTTCCAAGATATGGCTCCGGACACAAAAGTGCCGGACGGACGGAAGGATGGACAACGCCAAAACAATATCCCTCCGCCTTTGGCGGGGGATAAAAACTGAGAAAATAGTGCACGAGACAAAGTACACATGTGCAATGATGTAGGTATCCAAAATGAACCTAAGTTCAAGGGCCCATAACTCTTCAAAGAATATAGTGACATAAATGAAAAATATGTCTTGCATTATAACATAGTATAAACAACATAAGTCTTCAGTTCATGTTGATGCACAGAAAATTGAGAGAGTAGTTTTGACACATATGCATGCTAAGACCAACCCCCCGACAAACAGCCGGCCCAACAAACCGACTGACCAACCGACTAACAGACAGAGTGATTGCAGTATACCCCCACAAACTTTGTTTGTTGGGATTAAATTAACATGTGAACAAATCATATACCAGTGCATATATAGAACAATTGTTTTTTGTTATACCAGTCAATTTTTAGCAATAACAAGTGATGTGCTTGTGAAACATGTCCCCTTTTGAGCAATTTTGACCCATATATTTGACCTTTGACCTTGAAGGATGACATTGACCTTTCACCACTCAAAATGTGCAGCTCCATGAGATACACATGCATGCCAAATATCAAGTTGCTATTTTTATATTGCAAAAGTTACGGCCAATGTTAAAGTTTGTGCAAACCAACAAACAAACCAACAAACAAACAGGGCAAAAACAATATGTCCCCCAGTATAGACTGGGGGACATAATAAAAATAACTACAGTACTAATGAAAACTCGCAGCTGTTTGTTAAAGCTTGACAATAAATTAAAGCCAAATAGCTAACTAAAGGCTGCTAAGCTCTCAAAAACTGATTAATACAAAACCATCTTTATCTAGGGATAAACTTCTAAGTAGCGTATGTTTTTACCACTGATTAATTGTGCTTATTGTAAAACACACAAATTTCAAAATAGCATAATTGTTATATTGTATCACTTTATGTTTTTTTTTCAAGGAATACTCCATGAATTGTTGATGGAAGAATGCATAGTATGGTATCAAGCAGGATGATAATTAATGCATTAATATGGTAATTGACAGAATCTCAGTGCCATCTTTATTGAATAATGTGGATTTTCAGACCCATAAACACATTTTTTGAGAAATAAACTATTTTAACAGAAACGATTATTATGATGCATTTTTATAAACACAAACGGAAGATATTTATATTTGAATAATGATTATTTTGCAACTATTTCATAAAAAAATTGTTTCCTTTAGTTTAAACTTATATTTCTTTGCTTAAAAACTTTCTCATTTCTGAGAACGAAAACATGGCTAATTATAATTTTAGTATATCCAAATATAACAAAGAAGATTTTTATTTTTTTTATAAATTATAGTATCATTATATTTGGGGAAAAAACTAAGATATAATAAAACTATATTTTGGGGGAAAAATCCTGCAAAACGGTAGTCCACATTATTAGAAAGATAACATGCACGACTGACATTGTGCATCTATGCAAATATATTTCATAGTCCATGGCAGAAGGGTATACACTGACCTTCTGCTGGGACATCTCGTTAGGACTAGACGAAGACGAGGGAAGCTGATTGGTCAGCAGCTCATCTTTGGACACCAATCGCAGAGTTGGACTGAGCAGAGAAAAGACGTTCATTGATTTTCATATATGATGACATTTTATAAGCAAGTGGTAATTAAAACAATATTTTATCTCATTAAAATATACTTTTCTATTATCATGGATGAATTTTTTTTCAATCATACACCGAAAAAACAACACACTTTATTTTTATTTAATGCTTTTATACAACATTCAAACAAAAATATGTGAATAAAAGCTGAAAAAAACAATAAGTTTGTACACAATGACATCATCAAAATATGTGCCCATCACTGTCATAAATGAGTATGGTTGGAAAGAAGTGTCATAATCTGTGCATCCTTGTAGGGCAATGATAGTTTTGTTGATATTTTTATTTGATGCATATGGTAAAAACAATGTTCGTGAGTATTCTACACATATTTGCATTTATCCGGAAACGTAAAGGAACACTGGTCACTGATAGCCATGTATTTGATGGAAAAAAATTGCTAATTTTCTTACATTTTCACTTGTTAAAAATTATTATAAAAATCCGAGAGTTGGATGTGTCACCTGATGGTAGCATACCTGTGTTAATTGGAAAGGTGTTGTTGACATGCGTACCAAATATGAAAGCAATATCTGAAGGGACACAGNTTACGCACAAGCATTTTGCCCAGTTTTCTCAAAACACACAAATATGTTATCACAAAATCACCTTAGTATGAAACATTTTCAATTACCTAGTTTACCAAAACACTAACATTCAAACTATATTTTACCATACAATCATGCACAGATGGGAAGTAACATTTTTTATATTTTAAACTTTCGTTGGAAGATCAAATGAAAACAAACTAAGTCTTATGTTCCAAAATTG
>VMBQ01006494.1:35553-53030 GCA_007657795.1 Dreissena rostriformis | reverse complement strand
CCAGTGGTGGAATTCGAACCCGCGACCTAGGGTTTTGTAAGTGGTGACTTCTGTGGCAAAAAATTGATTCCCCGACACTTTCGTCAGAGGTTATACTTGTATTTACTATGTAACTCACGTCAGGTGCGCGTTTCCGTAACACTTGTAAAATACGTACTTGTACTATTGTTATCTCTTTAAGGCTAAGTCACTTGAAGATTTGGAGGAGAGGATGGAGGAGTTTGAGATTCTCATGACCAGCCAATTTGCTGCTTTAAAAGAAGAAATGGACACAATGAGTGAGAGTGTAGGTGCCCTGAAGGATGAATTTGAGTCTTTCAAGACTTCGTTGGCAAAGGAGGAACCGAGGAAACGCGTTTCTGAAGAGCCTTCGGTAAATAATGTTAACACAATCTTCGAGCGTCAGTTTGTGGTTACCACAAAAATGTATATACTTGGCACATCTTCGCGACCATGTTTTAGAACCAAAATACTCAGAAATGGAAATGCTTTCAGAATAAATTAAATTTAATGAACGAACACAAATAAGGATGAAAACAAACAAAAATACATCAATTTTTATGTACGCAGCATATAGTAACTGATTTGAACCTGTATATGTCTGTAAAAACTTACATTGTTACACATTAAATAAATTCTCTTGATAAATGTAATTGTTTTTATTTAGTTGTTCACACCAATTTTGATACTCTTTGTTTCAGCATTTTTAACCCAGTGTTAAATTGCCCCTTTGTTCATCACAAACTGATTATCTCGCTGTGATCGGATACTGTCCAGACAAAGAAATCGTGGTGTCATAAACCCAGAGACCTATACTTGGGTCCCTGGATAAACCACATGTGGTAGACTAGTGTCTGGTCATTTAACACAATTTAGGATACCTCCATGTCCATGTCATCTCTCGACATATTGAGCAGTCATATAAGCCCAATTTTACAGCCAAAATACTTAACAGTTGCTTTAATAAAATATTGTAACAAATTTAATTAAAATGAAGACATGTGTCCGACATGGATTAACAGGAACTATATAGTGTATAGATATTAGCCAGTTTAATCAAAATAATAAAGTGTTTAATTACTATAAGTTTAAAATATTATACAAATTTACTGCTACACAGTTAACGGTTTTAACGGCTACCGGCTAGTGTAAACTCCGCTAATACATGTAAAGATTTTACGTTACTGCAGTGTTCGAAACACCATCATGAAAACAAGCAATCACGTTTGATCACAACAGGGTTAAAAATACTTGCGCACAATAAATTAAATATATAGATTTATGGTATCATAAAATGCTAGAGTTTTATCACTCATTATCACAACTAAAGAGATTTCAATATACATGCAAAGACAGTTAAATTTGCATTATATGCAGGTTTTTACTATTTGTATGCTAAAATTTATGTCTTTCAATATAAATGAAACGAAAATTTATTCAATGTAAAATAAAATAACCACAACATTTAAAGAAGTTCATCATCTGCCGCTTTTTAGGGCTTTGTTTTATAATTAATTCAATGCACCTCGCACAATTTCGATCGCTAACAAAACAATGGGCGAGTTTCCGGGTCATGTGCATGGGGTCAAGTTGACGTCATCACCGAAAAAGGTGGTGGAAATACCCGAGCGGTTTACGGAAAACTTAATATAGTTTTTTAGTATCAAAATATTTGTTGTCATTTTTCTTGATGATTCCAATCGTTTTAGAATATATTTATTTATAAAATTGCATTTTTCGTTATGAAATCAGCATTTCACCTTTAATCATTATATCTGTTTTATTCCAATTTTAGTTAAACATTGACCATGTTTCACTTTACTGCATATTGATCTTAAATAATTGCAATTTTTTTATTTTTTTTTAAATTATATATAATGTCTTTAAAGTAGTTTGATTTAAGTATGAATGACAAATCTGTGATGCAACATTAAATGTGATACTCATAAACATGTGATTTATATTATGTGATCTCATTAAGCATTCCTAACTGAACTAGTATTTGTGTGTTTACATGGTATTAATTACCATTAATACAAGTAACATTACTTTCTGTGTCAGGCTGCCAATATATCTGGGACCACAATGGAAATAAGTGAATTCATTTTCGCTTTTTGTGTTATCCCTGGTAATGGTTAGCATTTCATGGCAATATTTATATATTTGAACTTATATTTGTTATATTATTCCATGTATTACTGTACTAGTCTTTCATCAGTATTTGTTAGTATGTATCTACATGTATTTATTTGTATCTTACCATGATTTGTGTATCAGTGCCAAAATAAAACTACAACTAATACTACTACTACTACTACACCCCAGAAAGAAGACGCTAAAACACTGACACTCCAGAGAGAAGACGCTAAAACACTGACACCCCAGAGAGAAGATGAAGATGCTCAAACACTGACACCCCAGAGAGAAGACGCTAAAACACTGACACCCCAGAGAGAAGACGCTAAAACACTGACACCCCAGAGAGAAGAAGATGAAGATGCTCAAACACTTACACCACAGAGAGAAGATGCTGGGCAGTATGCACTTGTTTCTGTGACCATGGATGAGGTGACTGACTTTTTGAAATCTCACGTCATGGAGGAAGAATTCAGTCCATCTAATACAGATACTAGCAACCTGTACGCCAATGTACATGAAACACACAGCTGTAATGTACATCATTGATATAAAAAAGGAAAAGGGAACAGTGTTTGATGTTTTTGATTGTGGATGGGGTCAATTCGTCCTTATTCCTGATGAGTATCTTTCAAATTATTTTACAGAAGAGGTCGCCTGGTATCTACAAATCTCACATACATTTGCCCACCAGTTCTCTACCTCATTGCTTTAAAGGCATCAATTATAGTATGTTTTCTGAAAATGTAATTGAGTTACAACCAGAAAGTATTGAACAGTACAAACAATGTTTAGAGGAAAAGATGGAAAGTAATTAAGAGAGTAAGTTTTGGCATATTTCCCATATTACATATAAATAAGTGTAACAGTCTC
Source organism: Dreissena rostriformis (assembly GCA_007657795.1). NCBI lineage: Eukaryota > Metazoa > Mollusca > Bivalvia > Myida > Dreissenidae > Dreissena > Dreissena rostriformis. The sequence goes on along the minus strand of VMBQ01006494.1, from coordinate 50,021 downwards.
TTGTACAATTGACACTTTGAATAAGTATCTGGGTGTGACATTTTGATAAGTAGCAATCTTATCAGTTTTTAAGATTCAGAATGTTTTTTTGCTGCAAACCACTTAGTTGGAAATTTGTTACATGACTGAAATCGATTTTAGGTCAAAATTTCATTAACGGTCTCATTGGATAGTTATACCTCCATTTCCATTGGTGTGGGCTGACATACCAGACTTGGGAGAAGATGCGCGACCACCAACCCCAGTGCTCCAGACAAGAGAAAGAGGCACGGGAGAAGGAAGGTGTCACCCTCCACCTACATGCTCCCTGCTATGGAGCCCTGAACAGCCATTCCATGTGCGATTTCAGATGCCTGACGAAACAACACTGACACGAGCGAGAGAATAACCTGTTTCCCCATCCACCACAGCAGATTGACGAGCTTCCCATCTTCACCAGGAACCAGGCAGTTTTCTACCTGACGATGGAACAGGCCTTAGAGGTGTACAATGCCAACCCAGATGTCGTGGAAGCCAGGGACCAGTGAAGATGACGGTTTGCTCTACTTTTGGGACCATCCTCTAATCATGGACTCTCTAATTATTTTTTGTCATGTCACAGTCACTTATTTTTTCTAAGTTCACATACATTTTACTGTACATACTTTTAATGGTCCAGATCCAAAGTCCAGAGAAAAATACTTCCTAAAGTATGGTAAATACTAATAGTATTTAGAAGATTTGCCTAGTATAATATATCTTGTATTTGTATGTGCAGCTCATGAGCACAAAAAGGGGCTGCAAATAACAAGAAAGATGCTGCTGGTCAGAAGAAAACAACAAATGCACCAACCAGCATTAACGAAGATGTGAAGAAAGCCTTCAAACAAGCTTACACCAATAGCCTGCGAACTATCATCAGTAGTCCAATCTACAACATTTTTGGAGAGTCTCACCAGTCTAAGGTAGCCAAGTGTTGTGTAGACAATGAAAATGTAATGAAAAAGTTTGAGGACTAAATGTTGGAGGTGTTCAATGGAAGTAGTGGTGCGTCAACCGTAGAAAGAGAAAACATCTTCAGAAAACTACACGAAAAAAAGGTTGAGCTCTGCAGTGATTGAAGACCTCACGAGAACTATAAACAACGAAACTGTAAGAGTTAAATATATTTGATACATTCTTATTTTTTAAATTGTTAAAATGTTAACTTGATATTTAGCGCGCTCTTATTTTTGGCGCTAAAAAGTATGGCGTCACGTTACTGTCGCCCCCTTTTTTTTACATCGACGTCACAAATAATTAACTTAGGGCAGTAGAAAAACAAAAGTTGATGGCAACGGCCGATTGATAAGACAAACACATAATTATTCAGGATTTGAAGCTAAATATATTATAAGACACCAAAGTTCGGTAAGAGTTTTGATACATCTTTTATTATACACGCATATGTCATTTTGTTTTAAGTAATAATTAAGTACATACGATAGTTAAAGTTTTTATGTACTATAGGATATTAGATCTACATGATTTGAAAGAGTAAACATTTTTTAACATATTATCTATGTTTATGTATTAGCAATTGTAATTTGATAACCAGTTGAACCTGGTATTTATTATTTTCATATCTCTATGTGTAGAGAATCCCCATGTTTCGGCATGGATGAATGTATAGCCATGTTTTGCCATGATGAATAAAAGAGTTGAAACTGGCGCATCTCTCGAGTGATTTACTATAATAAATTGACGATCCCAAATCGGATGAATGTATAGCCATGTTTTGCCATGATGAATAAAAGATTTGAAACCGGCACATCTCTCCAGTATTGTACTATAACAAATTGACAATCCCAAATCCCAAACAGAAACAACGCGGAAACCGTTACCAGAACGCCTATGAGCGTGGTCCCGGCCCCAATGCGTACGGAAGAGGCGGCGGAGACAGGTATGGCAATTCTAACTTAGAGCGCGATCAGCGCGGGAGTTACGGTAATAACCGAGGAGGGTATCCCGACCAGTCTGCAGCGAACCAGGGCGGTCGCCTTGGCAACGCGCCTCCTCCAGGTCCTAGTGGGCGCGCGGGCGCAAGGCAGGATGTCATTTGTTTCAAGTGTAGGGGGGTGGGTCATTTTCAGCGAGAATGTCCTGTACCCGCGAGACCCCCCATGCAACCTTTAAACTAGACAGGGTCGGGCGCAGCGGCCCATGCCCGACCTTGACATCCGTGGCCACAAATGAGGAGACACCCGTAACGGTTGCCGCAGCGGCGGAGCCGCGGAACCAACCGGAAGTGGTTCACGTTAACCAGCTGGGATCACTTGCACAGTTTTGCATGAAGGTTCAGGTGGTTAACGCGGTGGTTGATTGGGCAGCGGAGGTTAGCATCATCTCCGACCGGATATATAGGTCTATGAATTGCCCTCCTCCTAAACTACTTGATGTCAAGCTGTTGACGGCCGGCCGGAAGTTGTCCATGCATGGTTCGGTCGTAGGTCCGGTTAAGTTGAGGATTGGCAGTTGTTGGTATGAGGAACAGCTGTATGTAGCCCCGATTGATACGGATATGCTATTGGGATCGTTTCGTCTGACCTTTAGCCCCCTTCCTTACCAGCCGCCAAACCGAGCGGACGTGATTCTACGTTGGATATTTCGAGAGTAATTGAAGGTACGTATTATAGTGTATTGCGAGTGTATTTGTCACAAGGCCTTATTACAATATTTGTCCCTCACTATTAAACGTACATCGAGCATTGCGATCACCCACGAAGAGCTAACCGATTCTATTTTTCGACCGACAAAAACCCAGCAGATCAAGCAACCTGTGCAGTTGCATCGATTGAGCAACCAAAAAGTTCTTGGTTGACAATAATAAATTTTCATTTATTCTATCCAACATGTGTTGCATGAATTTTCATGTTTGTGACATTGTTTGTTTTCAGTATTTTAAGTTGTGGGAAGAAAGTATCAGAAGAACAGAATGTACAGAATCCGCAACCTATTGGCAGCTTTTGACCACAACTACCACAGCAATACCCCGGTGAAAGTTTCAAGGACTATTCATGAACTGTTCATGAACATGATGAACTGTTCTTGAACTTCATACACATTTCATGAACTCACAACATTTGTGGAGTCTTGTTCAAGAACTGATTCATGAACTCCAGTTCATGAACTCAAATTCATTAACTGTAAAGTTTGTGAACAAGTTTATGAACTTGAGTTCACGAACTTGAGTTCATGAACTATGAAGTTAATGTACAAAACTAAAAATTCTGAACAAATACCGCAAGTTCTCTACACATTAGAAATATCGGGGCTTAGGAATAGAATCATCATATAAACGAACAGTACACTTTACATAAGTCTCCATCCCCCATATTTTCAGATTATTCATTATCAGATTCAAGGACATTTATGGCATAACAAATATTATCAGCAATATCATTTTTTCAAATACCTGCATTTATGCATGATAAAACAGATAATAAAACAGACAAAACATAAATATTATAAATCTCATGTGAATTTCTCTTGATTGCTCCTTTAGAGAACACCTTACAATTACAGGACAATAATATGTAGTGGAGATGACAACATACTTGGCAACATAACATGACAGTAGGGTGAAAATGTATCAAACTGATTTATTATAAATTAAATAAACTCAAATTTAAAAAAGACTTTGTATCTTGAAAAAAAGTACATGAGTAGTTTCCCTTTTATTCTCTAACAACCAATCAGCGTTCCCGATTCATCTGCATTTTTTCCCTCCAAAAACATTTTCCAACCGATCTCTATGCGAAAGGGTGCAACGAACCAATATGACTACGACAACGAGAAAAACGAAGCGTTTTGCAGTAATGCGATGGTTGAATGATGGACAACGACTGTCTGTGCATGATGTTAGTAATGTCTTGGACCCGAAAAAGTTAGTGGACGATTATAAACCAGGAGACACTGGCCCCTCTCTGTATCGTGGCTATCCGGGGAAGTGGGACTTCCGAATTTTAGCTTAAGGAGGTAAGCTAATCATTTTTATTTTAAGTTTACAGCAATACAGAATTATCATAAAATAACTACAGAAATTGGATAGTTATAATGACATTTTTTTGCTTCAGAGCGTGTCGAGTTATCGCCAAACGAAAACACTTAACACGTGTCCGGATAATGCACACCTGTTGCTAACATCATTTTCAAAGATGGCGGAAAAGTGCAGTTCATTACGAAAATGACAAACAACAATAGCATTAATGATGAACATCACATAATAAGTAGGCATTAAGGAAATTCAGGTGTCAGTTTACCGATGGAGAATACGTTTTAGATACAAGCAACAAATATTTATTAGAATCTACAGTCAATGTACTGGTTAGCGAGTATTTGTCGGACAGCAGTATTTACCGGACTTTATATTTATTTCGTGGATTGTAACGCGAAAACACATTTTTTTCAGAAAAAAAGTAAATGACTTCTTGGCTTGAAAAAAACATTGAGCGCCTAATGGAAGATGTAACATACCAATTTTTACAAGGTAAGTAACCTGTTGGTATGGATCAGTTTAATATCTGATGCTTAACAATTCAACTTCCTGATCTTCTTCTTCTTTAATAATAATGGCTATGTTAATTACTGATAAATTATGGCCATGCGTGGGGGGTTAAAAAGAAATAGAGTGATAGGTTAGCCGAGTTACTTAATCCACTGAGGAAAATCCTATCAACAGTGATAAAAACTTCCTGATCTTAAGCGATAAATACAAAGTAAGTTAATAATGATAATCTATAATGATTATAGTGACCTGAGTGCCAATTTGTGATTAAGTATGATTCAGTACTGAAAGCATTTCAGGTTGGTTTTATTACAGTTTCTTTAAATTCCTTGGTGTATAAATAAAGTGAAAACGTGTTTGAAAAAGAAATAAGTGCTCGAATACATTATACCTACTGAGTATCGTATAATGTTATGGCGTGTCAGTCCGTATGTCAGTGGGCGAGTGATTATGGCGCCGGACACTCACCCAGGTGACCAGGGTTTGAGTCAGGTTTGAGTAACCTTAGTCAAGACAGTTTTCTCTGGGCTAGGTAGTAGTACTAGTTTCCAACCTAGAAACAATTGATTAGTAAACTGTCACCGCAGTATAAAAGAACAATTGTTGAAAAATGCGTAAAACCTAAATAAGTTTGGGAAGAGCTTTGCATCCTTGAATAAAAATAATAGAGCTTGTGACCAAGATAGAGCCTTTATTTTTGTTATTGGATCTTTACCAAACATGCTCACTTTACTTATTCCATTTGGAAAGAAGAGCTTATTGCCATGCTGAGTTGTCAGTAGTCTGTTGGTTACTTTTGTTATGTAGTGAATTTATGCTTTCAATTTAGAAAAGTGAAAGAAATTAGTTATGACCCAAAGGTTTAAACCCCTGGAAACATGTACATATTTGGTAGTTATTAAAATTAATCTTTTCCAGAGGATCAGTACCATACCTTGACACCAAAGAAGCAAAGAATGGAGTCATCGTCTACTAAATCTGATGTAACTATCTTGCCAAGAATGTCGCCCAGAAAATCTACTGCTCCAAAGCCTGAAACGCCGAAGAAGATTAAAGTCTTCCACGGGTTGGGTACCAGCGTTTCCTCACAGAGTCTGAGCCCAGGTACATATCTGCATTTCATCCCAATTTTTATACACCCATCTTTTTTAATGGACATATAATGGGAACAGCCTTGGTGGGCGGGCAGCAAAATGATCATCTCCGCTCTTTTATTTGCACATATTTTTTATCCAATCTTCATCAAACTTTCAGCTTAAACATTTTCTCCACCCTAAATCCGACAAAGGGACAACTGTGGAAAGACTCTACTTTGCCTGAAATAGCATGCTCTGTGTTCCATTCTGTTAGTTAATTTGTATTGTTTTGTAGTGATTTAATGCTTTCAATTTTGAAGAGTGAAAGAAATTAGTTATGAACCAAAGGTTTAAACTCCTGGAAACATGTATTTGGTAGTCTGATCATTAAAATCAATCTTTTCCAGAGGATCAGTACCATACCTTGACACCAAAGAAGCAAAGAATGGAGTCATCGTCTACAAAATCTGACGTAACTATCTTGCCCAGAAAGTCGCCCAGAAAATCTTCTGCTCCAAAGCCTGAGACGCAGAAGAAGATTGAAGTCTTCCACGGGTTTGGTACCAGCGTTTCCTCACAGAGTCTGAGCCCAGGTACATATCTGCATTACATCCCAATTTTTATACACCCATCTTTCTTAATGGACGTATGGGAAAACCCTTGGTGGGCAGGCTGCACATTGATTGTATCCGCTCTTTTCATCCAATCTTCATCAAACTTTTAGCTGAACCCTTTTCTCCACCCTTAATCCAACAAGAGGGAAAACTGTGAAAAGACTAGTTTGCTTGAAAGAGCACTCTGAAATAGCATGGTCTGTTTTCCATTCTGTCAATTTGTATTGTATTGTAGTGAATTAATGCTTTCAATTTTGAAGCGTCAAAGAAATTAGTTATGAACCAAAGGTTTAAACTCCTTGAAACATATATTTTTTAGTCTGATCATTAAAACAAACAAAAAAACAATGTGATCATGGTGAGCTTTTGTGATCACTGTTTGTCCGTCTTTCATCTCAGTTGTCTGTCGTTCGTCAACATTTACTTTGTTAACACTTTAGAGGCAAATTTATTGTCTGATCATTTGTTTTAATTTTTCTCTGCCTAGTTTGTATGTCCCCCAGTCTATACTGGGGGACATATTGTTTTTGCCCTGTGTGTTTGTTGGTTTGTTTGCGTTAAACTTTAACATTGGCCATATTTTGCAATATTGAAGATTNCCTTGCGCAATACCATACCATGCCTCGCCCGTTGTAGTTTACCGCCTCCCGAGGTTTATTGATACAATGCATTACAAAAATGCAGTAAGCATTACTATTGGTAAAATTTAAATAATTTACAAGGGAGACAAATGCTGTATCACTTATTTAGAAAAAGTAAATGCATTAGTTGTTTCCCTTGTTTGCAAAATACACCTCATAGTATATTAAACAAGGTTTTTCTATGATTTGACCTCGTGACATAGTTTCTGACCCCAGATGACCCGAATACAATCCCAATCCAGATTTCATCAAGATAAACATTCTGACCAAATTTCATAAAGATTAGATGAAAACTGTGACCTCTATTGTCTACACAAGGTTTTTCTATTATTTGACCTAGTGACCTAGTTTTTGACCCCAGATGACCCAAATACAATCCCAACCCAGATTTCATCAAGATTAACATTCTGACCAAATTTCATAAAGATTGGATGAAAACTGTGACCTCTACTGTCTACACAAAAAATGTTGACGCACGCACGAACGACGGACGCCGGACATCACACAAGCACACCATGTCACTTCGTGACAGGTGAGCTAAAAATGTAAATAAATAGCTGGAACTGCAGCTTTTACTCAAAATTTATCACACCTTTAATTAGCATTATGCTTATTTACAGTGCTGGGACACACTCCGGATCCTCACATAATGCAGCCTCGTGTGCGGAGAGACCTCATAAACTTTGAAATTGACATATAAACAGTATGAAAAGGCACTGCCACCAGTATAAACATGCTACTAAGTCAATTAATGTGCACATGTATTTTTATATTCACATGGTTGTTCGCTTTAATAGCACGTGTTCATGAAAGTATCCTCTGGTCTATGATTTCGTTAAAAATCGAGCGCTCTTTGAAATGAATCATTACAAACCTTTAATTAATGTCATCATTTAACCGCTCGTCAACACGAGGCAAGTAACTCCATGCTACAACTGACAAACTTGAAGGGCGACAATTTACGTCGATACCGTTTCAGTTACAGCTAGCTATAATGACAAGTAATAGTTTAGTTTCGTATTCGAATTGCAGTCAAGCGTATTGCGGTTTATCATTTAGCATTAAGCATTAGCGGTTTACAACATTGCCCAAAAACTATACCGACAGTATTATAATATTGAGAAACAAGTTTTAATATTTAGTTTAGCTTCGTATTCGAATTGCTATCAAGTGTTAGACGTATTGCGGTTTGTTGTTTAGCATTAAGCATTAGGCACTTAGCGGTTTACAACAATGCGCATTACAATTTTGATATGAATACCGCTCCATAAGAAAGAGACCCTACATTAGACACACACCAAGAATGTTGGTACTTGCCTTTTTTTGGAGTTTCGAGTGCCAAAACCCCCAACAAGATTAAACTATAATTTAAAGGATAAATTATGTATAGGCTATTGTAGATAATTGAACTGATCAATATTTAAAGGTATCATAGATTTAAAGAGACCATTGAAGCTGATAGGAGTAATAAGAAGAAGCATAGGAGTAATAAGAAGAAGCAGAATCTTAACGGAAGAGAGAATATGGATCCTATGAAGTGACAAAGTCGAGTGACCGGGAAAGGACGCTTGGTAACGTGATTTAGTGGCCAGAGCAATCGTCTTCCCGGCGAGATGTAAATAGACTTATACCTGATTGCACTAGACTAAGGAAAAATCCACTTATATCTCGGTACAAACAACACTTAACCATTTTATCCGCCTATCGTAGTTTCAATAAAATAATAACGGATGATTTGGTATGTGTTTTTGAATGGCCCAGCTTTCTTTGTACCAGAAGATAAGTGCGTTTTTCCAAAAGCTAGCTTATTCTGGGATATGTCTATTCAGTCTATATCAATAATTCTTAAACGCCTGATAAAATTCCCTCTGTTTCAGTAAACCTGTAAACAATCTATACTTAAAGTGGTCTAGGTTCTATGGTATAGTAGATCAGATTGCGATACTCTAGAGCCTGTAGTGATGTTAAAGTTTATTTTCAGGTCATCCCTGGGTCTTCACGACAACCTAATGTGCTGACCTGAATACTCTAGAGCAGCACAATATTGATCATTTTATAGTTTGATTATTATATCATCAAAAAAGGATAACTGTGGGGGAAGGTTAGCATTTTTGTTAAAGAAATATTACCATAATAACATATTTAATGAAATAATATTAACCATAACAGACATTTTATATCTAGATAACAATAATGACCTTTTAAATGTACCAAAACAGTACATAGTATTTTATATATATTTACTTATTGGTTAATGCAAAAGCTGTATGTGTGTTTTCTCATAAAGTGTAAAAGAAATTATAGTTTCAATTTATCATATTTTGAAACATCATCAATTGAATTGATAATAATGGTTCTTTTATTTTTATTTAATTTATTCTGTTGGGGCTTTAAACGTGTGAAATTTTCATATTTTATGTGTCATTCAATCGAAACAAGTTAAATGTGTCAAGTCGGAAAAGAAAATGGATGGTTGCATATTATTGTATGTGTGGAATAATGCGATTCTATATTTATTTCATAGTTATGTCATTTTGTAACCATTCACCATCATCACAAATTGGAATTCCCGTTTAAAAAAAAAGAACATTTTACTTGGAATGTAAACAGACGACAACTGTGACAATCAGAGAAAAAACAATGGTGTCAGGTAAAAAGGAAAGAGAGCAGACATTTTCATTGGACGACTGCTTGATTCTATCCAACATAATGGGTGAAGATTGCAGTTTGACATATTTGCATGGGTTGAGCAACCATGATCTTATGCGACACAGATTCACTGAAGGTAACCAAGGGCATTTTGGGGATTAATTCTGCCTTTCTGGCAGGATTCCCAAATGCAATAGACACAGATGGTTTGTATAATTTATATAAAATATTATACCATTCTGATTGTTGTTATTATGCTTAAGTATTCATTCATGAACGTAATGTTTAACAAAGCAATTATTAATTCATTAAATACAATTATTTTTAACTGCATTAGAAAAGTTGTCCCCGATGAAAGTGTTTTCCTGCAATTCCTGAAGACAACGTTGTTTACAAGAGTAATCAATCTTATGAAGGTTTGTGTAGATAAATTGTGGCATTGTGTTCATTGTTTTCTGTACGAGAATTGTCCAGAAGCACCCCAGATTCCCTCTGATGTTATTTAAGATTCATCATAACTCAACGTTGTCTGTTTTTCGGTATTGTTTTAAGTCCATATAAAAAGTTATGTGTGATTGTTAATTCTAAACTGTTAAATGTATTTTAATTATCTGTATGCCTTCATTTTTTCTTATCTCCAGTGGGTGCTTGAATCAAACAAAAACAACAAATTCTGCTTGCATAACAGAATGTATAATTGAACAAGACTATTGCCAAGCAATGATGTCCCCTACCGGCTCCACCATTGTCAGTTTTTTTTAAGTATTTGTTGCCATAGCAACCAGTATTCTTGACGCAAGAACAAAATGAAATGACATGCATAATCTCCATATTGCCATCTATCCATGTTTCAAGTTTCATGAAAAAATATGAAGAACTTTTAAAGTTATTCCAGGATCCAGAAAAGTGTTACAGACAGACTGACTGACTGACAGACTGACTGACAGACAGAGCGCAAACCATATGTCCCCTCCGGTGAAACCGGTAGGGGACAACAATGCAGAAAGAAATCGCTGATCACAGCTATGCTATAAAGACTGATTCTGATTTAACACCCAAATTAGATTCATTGCCTGCAACATACCTCACACATGAATAACAGCTATAAAGTGATAAAATAAAAGTGAATTCACGTCTATTAGAAACAGAAACTTTACAGACTTTAATAAAGAACTCAGACAGCAGGAAAGTCCATCCAATATTGTTTAGAATCTTTCAAAGGATTCCATTCAACTGTTGCAGTTTCACACACATGACTCCACGCCAGCAGTGTAACCCTATGTTGAATTTAAAGTGAGTTCCAAGAACTCGTTATATATGGACTCATTCAACGCAACATTTAAACAGAATTTAAAATGTTGTGGTTTTGTTACAAAGACAGTACAAAATTGATGTTTGTATAAACAATCTTAAACTGATATTTACAAGTATAGTCTAGAAACACAATGCCCCCTACTGCGCCGCTTTGAAATAAAATTTCTATATATCATTTGGCAGGCATACAAATTATCTCCCTTTAAAGCTTATTACTTGCCTTGGATTTTGTTTTCTTACCTTTGACCTTGAAGGATGACCTTGACCTTTCACCACTCAAAATGTGCAGCTCCATGAGATACACATGCATGCCAAATATCAAGTTGCTATCTTCAATATTGCAAAAGTTATGACCAATGTTAAAGTTTTCGGACGGACAAACAGACAAACGGACAGACTGACGGACAGTTCAACTGCTATATGCCACCCTACCGAAGGCATAAAAAGTTGGGAATTGTTGCTATGCTAGCAGAAGAATTTGAGGGGTTTAATCTTCAGAATGCCTCCATTAAAGAAAAGATGTTGACAATGATATATCTGATTCTGAGTCTTTTGATTCAAGCCCCCCCCCCAGAAAATATGCTCAAGTACTGTATATCTAGCAGCACTCAGATATCCTGTGAAGACCTGTTAGTCTTTGTTAGAGTAAGCAGTTGTAGCATGGTGAGAAAAACTGAATGCATCTTTAATGTGTAAAGTTGAAACTGTGTGCCTTAAAATAGCTCCTGTGTGTGAAAAGACTTTTAATAAATCTTAAAACATTAATATGTCATACTCTTATTTACCAAGGAATTTTAAAATCCACAATTGGCATAACGGTTTTTTAAATAATCCTTTAGTATGTATATCTGAAAACAATGATGTACATGATATTGCTACAAGGTCCAAACAAATCGTTTTTTCTAAAATAAATATACCAGTTCCTTTCTCCGAAGTAACTTAGATATTTGGTCCAAGATATGAGGTAATCTTCGATTAATGTAAATGGAACTTTCTTCAAAGTAACATTGGCATCAGAACACAGCATGATATTTTTAAAATGCAAATAAACAGCAAATCTTTTTTCTCTGCTGAAACATTTATATTTGATTGTTAAACACTTTAATATTTGTTTGTTCATGTTTATTAAGATTTTTTTTTGTATGTTTTTTTCTATGAAAATGTGAATAATGGAAAAAAGATTACATAATATATGTAAATAGCCAAGGAAGATGCGAAGAAACCGTCAACAATTATATGGATTGCAACAACTTGTGAATCATTTCTGCTTGTACTTAGCACCAACATCCCTTGTATGTGTCTCAAGATCGCGAGGAAAGCTGTAAGCAACATTTCTTACTTGCTCCATACGTAAGGTTACATAATGTATGCAAATAGCCAAGGAAGATGCAAAGAAACCGTCGACAATGATATGGATTGCAGCAACTCTTGGATCATGTCTGCTTGTAGTTAGCGACATCATCGCTTGCATGTGTCTCAAGAGGAAACGCTAGATATGTATATTAATTGTTTAGACTTTATTGATTTTTCATAATTGAAATTAAATTTAAATAAGGTCAAATTCATACAATGTATCTCCTTTTGTGCCACGCCATCACTGATGACCTGGAAAGACCAGAGATGTCTCTGCCCAAGTTGTGCAGTGGAGTTCTTAAGCACTGTGTAGAGAAAAGGTGAACGTGCACACATGATAAATGAGAAAATTTTGATGATGTGGTCACCACCAGAACCTTTCCATGTCAACTCCGAACTGTCTGTGGACCACTAATTTGGACATCACCTGTTTTTGTGGATGCCTCACAAACTGTGGCATGTATCTTCAAGATGTACTCATGAACACTGTGATAACCTTACCCTAACAACATCTGGCATATACAAATACGCGTGCATCTGTCTGCGTGAAACAGAACCAGTGTGTGTGACCGCACAGTTCAATCAGGCGATGCAGCTAGAGCTGCGCACTGTTCAACGGATTCCAGCACACTCATGACCCCAGTAATGCAAAAATAACAATTGTCTTCAAGTTTGCTGCTCATTTCTTTGTAAACAATATACAACTGCCTAAATTATAAGTACCTAATCTTCCCATGATACAAGAGGAAAGTCAATGTTTGGAGTAACAACATAATACCACCGCTGGATATTGCAAAACAACATGTGTTGTCCTACACTCATACATGGATGAAGGCTTGTGACAAAAAGAAAGTGGGACTACTTCAAATAAATAATAAGGAAAGACCTTATTCTGTCAAGACTTACTAATCCCATATACAGCAAAACGTTATCGTATTTCGATTCTTCGATCGGTGTAAATCCTGTGTTGGGTAAGTTGCCTCAGTCTTCAGCAGAACTGGATAACCCATGCATCTCACTACAAGGAACTTCATGGAATGTTAATTAATCATTTTATGTGTTGTTAAAAAAAAATCTATGTAAAGATAATTCCAATAAAACTTCATCTGGAGTTGTAAGCAGAAATGTTGCGTATCTTTTAAAAATTGTTGTAAACGGTACCGGGTCGGGTCAATATTATTCAAAAGAACGCCGTAAAATCAACTGGGCTGTTTTCTTCTGGTTGTTTTGAACATTGCCGTTCTGACTTGCCATCTTTCTCCCGGAATAACTCTTACACGATTTCGTTTTTGCAAATTTCTTGCCATCTTACTTCCGGAATAACTCTTACACGATTTCATTTTTGCAAATGTCTTGCCATCTTACTTCCGGAATAACTTACACGATTTCGTTTTTGCAAATGTCTTGCCATCTTACTTCCCGAATAACTCTTAAATGATTTCGTTTTTGCAAATGTCTTGCCATCTTACTTCCGGAATAATTCTAACATGATTTCGTTTTTGCAAATGTCTTGAATAAGGGTTGATAATGATGATGAGATGAGATTTCTTCATGGTGTGTACTATCTTATCTTTTTTATTTTTATGTCTTTCTAGAAGTATTGTGTTTAATCCTTGGTAAATCATCTTAGTATGTTTCTTTAATATTATGCAAGTTCTACATATAACATATTTGAAACCTCTATGTTTTGACCTTGTAGGGAGACTACCTTGCCAATATAGGAGGCTCATCGTTGAAAACGATGACTAAGCGTCTTATGGCAGAAGTCGTTGACAACCAACTGGCTGTCGAGTTTAATTGGACAGGGCGTGGCAAGATAGCCATTCAATCGCTGAAACAGTGTTCTGTAATTCAAAGTAAGTTTTTCTATCACAGTAAAAAAGTAGTTGTGAAAATTATGTTAATAAAAGCCTCATATATATTCGTATAACAAGTGTTGTCATAGGCCTTCAAATTTGAAACCATGAAAGTGTAAACAAACACTTCCATAATCCCAATCTTAAAGCTTTAATGTAAAAATAACTTTAAATTACAAAACTATTAAGATCAAAGACTTAACATTTTTGGTATGAAGTGATTTTAAACGTAAGTTTGATCAATTTGTAATTCTGATGATTGTAATTAATCTATGACCGTAAGCATGCAATGTTTTTACATGTAATGAATGATAGCTTCATTAACAAGGGCTGTTTGTAAAACATGCATGCCCCATATATGAGCTATAAGTTGTAGTAGCAGCCATTGTGTGAATACGTTTTTTGTCACTGTGAACAACGGCGGTGGTGGTGGTGGTGTG
>VMBQ01006494.1:0-31248 GCA_007657795.1 Dreissena rostriformis | reverse complement strand
ACATTAATATATATAGATAATATATATATATATATACATGTAGTGATGTAATTACTACCTCAAGATTGTAAGTACAATCTACTAATTAGCGGTCATTTAATAAGCGATAATTACTTTAAACAAGTTACATACTCTGACATATTTTATTTTGAAGATATACCCCATAATTATCCACAGGAAACAAACCTTCTCAACACCCTTTTATTTGTTTTCTCACAGCGGGCGCTTTAATCATATCAAAGGCAGTTACCGCGATAAGATTCTTACCCGCAAAATAGATGTTATGACATCAGAAGAGACAAGGATTTGTGTTTTTCGCAACTTGAACCGACTGACTCCTGACCGTTGTTTTCAGTTCAAAAATGACTTTAGGAGTGAAATATACTGGCCATTGGCCGTTATGGACATTGACCGTTATTCTCAAGTGTAATAAAGAGTGTTTTTCGTCGATGGGAGTCCAGACTGACCGTTATTTTGAGTTGACTGCTTGGTCAGTTTTGACTGTATGGAAATTTTACCATTTGTCAAATTATGACAAGGAATTTCATGAAAAATATTGCAGTACCGTCACTGTAATGACCAACCAAAATGAAGCCAAAGGGACATCCGGACCATGACAAACTCTACTTGATTCAGCCATTCCTAGATATGCTGAGAAAACTGTGTCTGAGGCTATACAACCCCCACAGAAATATTTCAATTGACAAGACTATGGTCAAGTTCTGGGATCGTCTTGGCTTCAGACAAAACATGCCATTGAAACCAGCTCACTATGTTGGGTGAACACAATTTATCACCCTTTCACTTGCCAGAGTAACCATTATATTCTTCTAATAATAGATTGTGTCCCACAAAATCTCCACGGAGTGTATCTTCCATGTTATTATCTTTGTCTTCTTCATCGTCGTCAACTTGTGACACTTGTATTAATGATCTCAAGTCTGAGATTCTTGAACTGAAATCAGCGGTTCATACAATGGGCTTAGCGCTGTGCCAATTAGTTGAGGAACTCTGTGAGTTCAAAGCAGAGAAAAAGACTGTTGTTCCAGCTACGGTTGTTCCTCCCAATCAAAACAGAAAGGAGAATGAACCAGTCAAAATTCACTGAAAGATGCCATTACCAGCCATATCCTGTGAGTTGTAATCAAAGTTCACGTGGTTGTGGGTATCCTGCGAGTTGTAATCAAAGTTCACGTGGTCGAGGGTATCACCCTTACCGGCAACATATGCGGAGGCCACCACTGTTCCCGCCAAGGCAGTGAATACTCACATTAGATTTTGATGAAGCATGTAATGATATCAGTAAGGCTTTTCAGACAACAAGGCACGTAATTCCGAACTGTAATGAGAATGGAAATCACCATTTACAGTACGAAAATGACTCAAAGTTGGATAGGCTAGATGGTTTAATTATTAGGCTAACTGGTGATGTAACAGACCTCAAAGGGAACATAAACGATAGAATTGATAAGCTGGAAAGTACTTTAGAGCAGAAGATCATACATAGGATCACAAACATTTTTGATAAGAATGTCAAAAATGAGGTAGATTGTCTAAAGAAAACATTTGAAAATCAAATAAAGTCAGTAAGAGAGGAATTAAAGCGTGATGTCAATAAATTAGAGGAAAAATTGCAGGAATTTTCATCTAGCCCAAAACCAGAGACAAATCAATCTGGAGGCCGAGGTTCTTCGTGTAAGCAACGGTCAGCCATTCACTAAGCAGAAGAAAAAGTCCACAGAGATATACCAGCGGCGTCTCAAGACTTTGTGTGATCAGGTGGCGATCGAATGGTGAGAAGACTGTGAGTGAGTTTTTGAACGTTATCAGTGGACTTGTGAGATTGAAGTACATTTGTAGGTGATGACTGTTTGAGTCGCGTGTGCTTTGTTCTGCGTCTGTGTGTAAATATGTATATTGTATTGTTACCCAATAAATCATCCGAGAGAAATTTCTTTGGTTGACAGAGACATGTTCAAAGGCACTGGTTGCATGAGAAAATAAATTGTCTGATGATGTACCAATACTGAAAAAATCTTTCTTAAACAGTTCTAAACCTGGGACTGTTTGACTCAAGAAGACATATTGCAAAGCTTTTGAAAGAGGAGGGAAAAAAAAGGACAGTTTTGCAGCTGAAGCACATTATATTCAAGACATGTTAAGAGAAAATAAAGGTATTCCCTGGGAAAGGTTTCAAGGATAACGCTTTAATTTTTTTTTCAGAAATGCACGATGGTTTTCTTCTTAAAAGATCAACTATGCAGCTTTCTTGAGCATAAAAACAGATTTAACCCTTTGCATGCTGGGAAATTTGTCGTCTACTAAAATGTCGTCTGCTGAATTTCTAAAATTAGCATTTTCTTTGATTTTGTTTTCAAAGAATACTATCAGAATAGCAAACAGTTTGGATCCTGATGAGACGCCACGTTCTGTGGCGTCTCATCTGGATCCAAACTGTTTGCAAAGGCCTTCAAATTCGGTTCCAGCACTGAAAGGGTTAAGAATTGTAGAATATGTTGCAGGTTGCAAGTGAACTTGTAACTGTCCCACTTTGGACATGATTGAAAATGAAAATGTGCATATCACCAAACCATCAACAATAAACAAAGAGCTTGTACAGTAACTAGAGAATTCATGGAAAACTCTGTTAACTCTTCATGAAAAAAAGTATGTGTTAAGCTTCAAAAAAGCTGCAATTCTGAACTCATCTCAATTATTTGATGCTGATACATGTACTAAAGACATGGAACATGATGCAAACGTTTTTGCGTGTCTGCAAGTACTTATGCCTGCTTTGTGTCAGGTCTGACAGCGACTATCCAAAGACTGTCTTTCAGGGAGTTTGTGGTTTGGAAGTACAGATTTTGGGAAAGAAAAAACTATATGATGTGTGAAAGAAAAAACTCATGTCCCTAAATATATTTTTTTATATAATAAGTTCAGTATATCTGTTTTTGGCCACATTGATAAGACTTTTGCGGGAGAAACTAAACACACCACAAATAGCACATGAAAGCACGTGTCAACAAATCCAGATCAGATTATTGGAACTGCTTACCTGTATTTTGTGCAAATATTTCTATTTTTGACATTTATATCTGAATTCTTGTGATTAATGAGTTATGTATTCTTTAGCAAACTCAATGAACTTCAACCTAGTGCATGTGCACTACGTGCCATGTATGATTGCTCCAGTAATTCCAGGCCACCACCACCACTCAAGTGTGCAATTCCTACAGAGATAGCTCAACAGTTTGTTCAGGATCATAAATGTGCGCACGGTTCTTGTAACTATTCAAACATATATTTGTACACTACAACTTAATGTACTTTCTTTGGAGTGTGATGAAATTGAGAAATCCACAACAGGTCAATCGAAGAATGATAATTGGTGCTCCTATGCGAGGAAGCAATTGAAGAAACGTCTTGAGTGAACTTTTTAATATTGGCCGTGTGTTGAGACAGATACTGTTATGAAAAAAAGGAAAAATCTATCAAATTGATTAATGATTCTAAATTTTCAGGCTGTTTTTGTTACATGCTATTTTACAACGCTAAAATAGACTAATTTGGTGTTTATATTATGATTATTTGCGTGATATGTTTTTTAAAAGCTTATCTTAAATGTATTTTTGTTATTTGTGTTTAAAAGCTTAAATTTAATGTATTTTGTTGTATGTGTTTAAAAGCTGATCCATCTGTTTTATTTTAATCTTAAAATAAATGTAAAGATTCTGTGTATAATATGTTTTGTCATATTTTGATAAGTTTTTAGTGTAAGGTCAAGCTACTTGTATTTGTTCTCCTGTTTTTTTTTTAGTTTCAGAATAAGTTATGTTTTATCTGAAATATAAGTGTAAATTATTTCCAAAAACTTGAAACAGGTTGATAATTTTTATAAAAATGGTGAATTTTTTGTCAATAATTGGTACCCTAAGGCTACGCAGATTGACGTGCTGTGTGTGAGTTGGGGGTTGACAACGGGTAGATCTTATATGGCATTCTACATGTACAACTTCATACATGTATATATTCAATAATCCGTTGAACCTTCCTCTGACATATGAAAATGAACCTGTGAGTAATTATGAGTTTGAGGCATGATGCTTAACTTCTTTGGCTACACTGACCATTTCTTTTGCCTCTTTCAGAAAATGCTGCAGTTCCCCACCTGTAACTAAGCATTGGGAAGAAGGTCCCTTCTGCTGTAAATTTGGCACCAAAAAAGAAACTAACTGCCCAGGATGTGGCCGGAAATGCACAGATAAAGAAAAGTTCTGTTGCATGAGTGGGGCATGCCTGTCAGAAAAAGCCCCCATGAAAAACACATGTACCAGTAAGCTTTGTGACAGTTAATCAACCTAAACAACGAAACCCTTTTTTGGTATTCAATACCAAAGTTTGGTTAACACCAAAGTGCGTTCCTCGGTTAACGCACTAAGGAGACCAAAACCCATAGAACGTTAACCACTTTGGTGTTGAACATAATAGTTGATTTGAGTTGACACCAATATGCGGTTAAAAAAACACCCTTTTAATTCGCTGTGTAATAGATATAAGATCTTAAAATAACTTTTAACTGAAGTATTTCAAAATGAAATACAGACTTTAATGGCGTCAAAGGTATTTATTTCCAATTTTCAAATGCAAAGTATCAATTTTGCCACGAGGCAAAGTAATAGCACATTGTGTCGTAGGGTGCATTTGTATATTATTATTTTAATTGTTATGAATTATAATCGGGTTGTTGTTTTTCATTTATGTTACAATCTCTAAATTTAATATTTAGACTTAGGTTATCAATACTTGCTACTAACCTATCTTTTAATCTTCCGATAGTCCCGTTATTCTTTTATGAGGTCACTTCTTATAGGATTAGCTTTTCGCCCGTGGATGTATATGTCGGTGTTCGTGGGTGCTGGAGTGCATCATTGCACTCAGTATTTATGTAACGAAGTAGACAGACATGATTTGATATGTAATAAATTATCTATGATATTTATCTACATTGTTTCAGGTTAGTGCTTGTCATTATGTTTTGTCATTGATTGTATTATGTGATTGTTCTAAGCTTATTTGGTATTGACAATACAGAACGTTTACCAGGAACACACAAGAGCAATACAAGCCCTAAAGTTGTTCATGAAGATAGCAGTATGGCGCTAATAAAGATCGAAAAGAAGAAATTAGAACTTCGAGAGTTAATGATATTAGAAGAAGAGAAACAGAAACGATTAAAGGAAGAGGAGAGGAGAAGAATAATAGAAGTAGAACGGCAAACAAAAATGTTAGACAAACTTATTCAGAAAGGAAAGGAAATGGCCGAAAGAGAACAAAGACTTAAACAGGAAGAAATGCTATTGCAGCAGAGACAAGATCAGCTAAAACTCCTGTGACATACACAGGTCAAATCAGAAGAAGAAAAGTGCACACGGCTTGGCACAATAGAGAGAGAAATGAGAATTAGAGACGAGGAGTTAAAGAAGAAAGAGACTAATCGTAGAAAAAAGACAAGAGTTGCTGACAAATATTCAGAAACAGATGATAGTGCCAGAGGTCAAAACAGAGACTGTTGTACAATACAAACAAGATATCAGTCTATTTTCTGGAGAAGAACCTAAACCAAAAAGAGAGGTTACACTAGATGAATGGAAGACAAAAGTCAGAAGTCTTTAAGCAACCAAGATGTATCCAGAGAACTGTATAGTGCAAGCAGTAAGAAAATCACTGAAGGGACAAGCAAGAAAGGTTTTGATAAATATTAGTCCAACAGCTACAGCAGATGACATCATTGAAAAGATAGATGATATATTCGGCGATACTTAAAACCAACAGACAATATTCACAGAGTATTACACAGCTGAACAGAAAGAGAGAGAATCTGTGGCAGACTGGGGTTTAAGACTCAAAGAAATTTTATTGAAAGTTTCAACAAAGAAACAGCTCACATCGGAAGAAAAGAACGAGATGTTAAAAGATAAATTTTAGAGGTCTCTTAACAACAAAGAAATTAAAAGTGCCCTAAGAATCTCTTTTGAAATTTCAGATGGTTTCGAAGTCATAAGAAAGAAAGCAAGATCAAAGCTTTTTGACTCACTACTGGCAGAATTTTGTTGGAATTAATTGATTAATAAAACAAATATAAGTTAATTTAGAAGATAGTTAGAAGATTTGCCTAGTATAATATATCTTGTATTTGTATTTTCAGCTCATGAGCACTAAAAAGGGGCTGCAAATAACAAGAAAAAGGCTGCTGGTCAGAAGAAAACAACAAATGCACCAACCAGCATTAATGTTGATGTGAAGAAAGCCTTCAAACAAGCTTACACCAATAGCCTGAGAACTATCATCAGCAGTCCAATCTACAACATTTTTGGAGAGTCTGACCAGTCTAAGGTAGCCAAGTTTTGTGTAGACAATGAAAATGAAATGAAAAAGTTTGAGGACTTAATGTTGGAGGTGTTCAATGGAAGTAGTGGTGCATCGAACGTAGAAAGAGAAAACATCTTCAGAAAACTACAAGAAAAAAGGTTGAGCTCTGCAGTGATTGAAAACCTCACAAGATCTATAAACAACAAAACAACTACATATTCTGAGGAGGCGGTGAACAATTTCATTCAGGATTTTGTTCTGGAACTTATTGGAGAAATATTCGAGAGTATTGTGGAATTGGTAACAATTTTTTTTTTTTTTTTTTTNCTCAAAATGTGTAGCTTCATGAGATACACATGCATGCCAAATATCAATTTGCTATCTTCAATATTGCAAAAGTTATGACCAACGTTTAAGTTTTCAGACGGACACACAGACTGATGGACGGACTGACAGTTCAACTGCTATATGCCACCCTACCGGGCGCATAATAAAAAGTCCATCTGTCTATTCTCAAAGAAGCAGTTGGTGAAGATGTACAAACGGATTTTGAAAATTAGGTCCAGCTATCTATTCTCAAAATAATAGTTGGCAAAGATGTTTTATAAAGAAAGAAGTTCATTTGCTTCCAGATGTTATATTAATGTGTATACATGTAACACAATATACATGTAACAGTCAACGGGATAACGGATTGCACCAGGCTTCTAAATGTTACATTAGTGTATATAACCGTCAACGATTCGTCGGATTGCACCCGGGTGGATGACAGACGAGACACGATGGTGGAAACTCAAGCTCCAATACGACATCGATGAACCGTCATGGAGAAGAGATGTTTATAAGCATCCGTTCTCTTATGACACTTAGTGAACTTAAGAAAACACATGTTTTACATTTTCTTATATTGTATTTTATTACAATGTATTTGGTTCTGTTTTGAAACCAAATTATCAATGATATTTATTTTCGTATTTCTTATGATGTGCTTTGTTTTGAAACTACTTGGTACATATATATGTTTGCAGTGTTTTTCTTTAAAGTGAAGCTGTTGATGTTTTTGTAGATTAGTTGACTTACAAGAAATGCTGTAAGTAAGCAATTATAGAAATTAATTGAAATACCATATTTGAATTAATTATCTTATTGGAGGAGGTATATAACGTAGTACACCCTACTAAAATATGATTGCCTGTTTAACAGACGTGTACATTTTCTACATGTTGGAAAAGATCAATATTCAGAAATTAATGGAATATTGATAAATACTGATTTTCTTAATAGTGTAGACTTTGTAATAACGCAGTTCTTTATCAACTCAATTAATGAAAGTTGATAGTTACAAATGTCTTGTATAAATTCTTCGAGATTGTGTATAAGAGTGGAGTCGAGTTTGGTTAGATGTCACGACTGGACGGAGGAGCTTGGCTCATACTCGTAGATACTTTACATTGAGTGACCATATAAAATGGAAACAAAATTTCAGATGTGCACTCAACAGCCTTCCGGATGTTAAAGAACAGAAAGGACGTGGTGTTAAAAAGGGCAGTAATGCTTTCAAAGTATCTCGCGCAGAGACGAAGTACCGGACGGACGGAAAGACGAAAGAACGGACAGAGTCGGACGAAGACGATTATTGGCGAAATTTGCTTCCGACCCTCGAAAGTCAATTTCATAAAAAATAATGTGTGTTACTATACGATCACTTGAACAATAAATAAAGAATGTTTTAACTATGAACTTAAGACACCTGACCATTTGCAGTATGTTGTGAACCAGAACCAACATAAAAGCTGGAAAAGATAAAAGGACTATAATAATGTTCACCACAAGGCATGACCAGACTATCTACATATGGACTGCCTTTTCTTTATAAGCAACTTAAGCCTCCGACAATATTAATTACAAACTGTACATTATGTACATACTATAAGTAACATTGTTAATAATATTATAATATTTGATTTTCAGTTTTTGCGTTGCGAGTACGTGCGATGATCCTCGCCCTACTAGAATGATATCAATTGACAGTGTTGATCACTTTAACAGTAGAATGTATTATTTGTGTGATATATTTTACTTTTAATTGTGTATCCTTATATTTTGATAATGTGTTTTGTAAATATTGTTAATTTTTTTTTTAGAAACAAGTGTGTTTACACTGTAAATTATACAGTAACTTTAATGAAACAAGAGATGTGTTTGTCAGACACACAATGCCCCCTACTGCCTCGCTTTGAAATAAACTTTCTATTTATCAATTGGCAGGTATAGAAATTATCTCAGTTTAAAGCTTATTACTTCCCTTTTTTATTGTGTTTTTTTACCTTTGACCTTGAAGGATGACCTTGACCTTTCACCACGCAAAATGTGCAGCACCATGAGATGCCAAATATCAAGTTGCTATCTTCAATATTGCAAAAGTTATGACACAACTTTAACCAAGGTTTAAGTTTTGGACAGACAGAATGACAGACAGACAGACAGGTCAAAAACAATATACCCCCTCTTCTTTGAAGAAGGGGGCATAAAAAGGTATTCTGAGTTTGTGTAGTCTCTTTAGAACCCAAAGGTATCAATATCTTATTAAACACCAAGATCTTAGTTCCTTTCTGCAAAGTAACCGAGATATTTGTTAGTTCAGCAAGCTGAGATAAATGCCAGTGTTGCTTTCTTCAAATTAACAAGGACATTTTTCTTCAGCAAATGCTAATGGTTGTGTGCACTGTAATATTTTCATATTCCCTGTCTGGTAGGTTAGTGTACAAATATTACCACAAACATGTACACTTTCAAGCGTTTATTTTTTTAACAATTAACAATAAGTTGACCATTTCACATTACAAAAAACAAGAGATGTGTTTGTCAGAAAGAGAAACACAATACCCCCTACTGGGCTGCTTTGAAATAAAATTTCTAGTTATCATTTGGCAGGTATAGAAATTATCTCCCTTTAAAGCTTATTACTTCCCTTGGTTTTTGTTTTTTTGACCTTTGACCTTGAAGGATGACCTTGACCTTTCACCACTCAAAATGTGCAGCTTCATGAGATACACATGCATGCCAAATATCAAGTTGGTATCTTCAATATTTCAAAAGTTATGACCAACGTTGAAGTTTTTGGACGGAAGCACAGACTGACGGACGGACTGACAGTTCAACTGCCTAACAGGGGCATAAAAACAAAAAATACCATTTAAAATGATTTTTCATTGTCATATTACAAATAGTTCTAGCAATACTACTCACCCATTTGACAACACAGTATGGATAAGGTTTGGTTGCAACAACTTAAAGATATTTTAATCAATATAAACTAATAATTGTAAAAGAAAACGGTATTTTAGAACTTTTCTTTTTTCGTCATTCATGGTTTACAGTCCCTTTAATATCTATTATATACTTCTAATGTTTAATTGAAACTCAGCATTCAGACATGTCTTTAGTATTGTTATGTTAGATAACATGTCCGTTCCCTTTTAAACAGAATTATGCTCCATATTGTACTTAATTTATTTTATTTTTAATTTGGAGTCATTATTTTAGGTGTACAGGAAATGTATATTACACTATCCAATCTGAATAATAAGAGAGTATGTTTTTGTTTTCTGAAGCAGTTTGTGTCCCTTTTGCAGGAAAAATCCAGGCTGTTGTGTCCACCACCTCAAGGTCTGGGCATAATGAAGCACACATGATTGATGACATGGCGAAGCCTGTGCAATGCTATGACTGGAAAACATTAATTGCACAGTTTTTCAAACCATTGAATAACATTTCCAATTATCATAATTTCCTTGTTGATGCCAGTAAACCAGGTTATTTGTTGTGTAAAATGAGTGAAAACTACAGTTGAAACACCTTGTTTGTTGAAGTGTGAAGACCTGTTTGCATCGATGTCCAGCCAGTCTTTCCCAGGCAGAATTTAAAGGGCTTTTACTGCGATCAGCTCGGGAAAAACTACAGTTTCTCGAGAAAAACCAACAAATGGTGGCTGAAACTGTTCCTCCACATATGTTCAACTTATGAGCAAGCTGCTGGTAAATTGGCAGAAGAGCTTGTTGAAATGATGCATGAGAAAAAGGTTATTGAAGAAGAGCTTAAATTGAGGCTGTAATTGAAGAAAAAGATTCTTTAATTAACAGTTTGAAAAAAAGGAAGAAATCATACTAAACAAGCTATTGAAAAGCAATGATGTGCCCTACCGGCTCCACCATTGTCAGACTTTTTAATTGTTTTTTATATTTGTTGCCATAGCAACCAGAATTTTTGACGTAGGAACAAAATGAAATGACGTGCATAATCTCCATATTGCCATCTGTCCATGTTTCAAGTTTCATGTAAAAATATGAAGAACTTTTAAAGTTATTGCAGGATTCAGAAAAGTGTGACAAACAGAGCGCAAACCAATAGTCACCTCCGGTGAAACCGGTAGGGGACAATTATGGCTAAAATGTTTTGTAGGGCCAATGGCAGAGGGGTTGTCATCTGTGATGCAGCCAAGCGTGGAGCGGTCACGCTCCAACATTTTATATATGCTCCAGCCAGCCCCTGATCAGTCCGAGATGCAGATATTGCGAAGCTCTCTGCAGGGATTGGCTGACTCTGTATCGGAGCTACAAAATGAGATCAAGACCTTAAAACGCCCAGCTGCAAATGGGAAAGATAATGCAGCCTCGGTCACCATGGGCTTGACAAATTCAGCTGCTGGCGAGGTGCCGGCAAAACAAATATGGCTCTGCACCTATGAATCTGACGAGGAAAGCGTGTCGAATTTCCTGACACCAGATGAAGGGGCCCCAGAAAGGGATGATGATGTGTTTCAGCTGGGTGATTTTTGTACCCGCGAAATTACCAGGACCCCCAATTAATGAGCAATGGCAACACTGTGCAATGCAACATTACGGGGAAAACCAAAGGAAGAAAAGGCCAATGACCTGCTGAATAAGTATTGCAGGCCTGAGAACGTTATTAACCTTCAAGTCCCGAAGGTGAATGACACAATGTAGCCAGGGTTTTCCACAGGCCATTTAA
This sequence comes from Dreissena rostriformis, assembly GCA_007657795.1. Lineage (NCBI taxonomy): Eukaryota > Metazoa > Mollusca > Bivalvia > Myida > Dreissenidae > Dreissena > Dreissena rostriformis. The sequence goes on along the minus strand of VMBQ01006494.1, from coordinate 19,845 downwards.
CGGTCCCTCCCCGGGGCCCTTGGATTTCGAAATCAGAGTCCCCGGGGCGCCTGAAAATTTCCCGATCAGTGTATATTTTTCAATTACTATAACTAGCCATTCTAAAGATCAAAGCGATATTGACTTCGTCGAAATTTGTGAGAGCCGATTCACGATCCTCTGTCAATAGCGTCATAAATCTCTTTTCCCCAACTAAAGCCCGCCTAAGGGCGGAGCGTCGCTGTATTGGAAAATCAATATTGTTCAATGAGAGCGCACGCTTTAAATGAGCGACCGCACTCGTATGCAGGCACTACCTTCAGTTAAATCATGCAGACGACTCGCGACGTAGATGTGATTGTCACAGAAATCTAGGGCAGTTTTTTAAAAGACTGATGATGACAATTGGCGGTAATCCTCGTGGAAGTTGTGCATTTCACGCATAATACTGTCAAAACATTTACTCGACTCGTAAAGCGTTTAAAAAAATATCGTTGAATTCATTACGCAACTGTACATGTTTTGTTGAAATATCAAATGAGCGTAATTAAATGTATAGTCCGATTTCACTCCCGAATGTTAATGTCAACATGTTTGTAATCGGAAACACACTTCCGAAAGTAAATGTTAACTCGACGTTAACATATTCTTGCTTCAAATAACAGTGATAAGTTATTTCGTGTTGACCGGCCCGAAAAGTATGCAGCATTTACAACGTCGCGTCATTTGCATAGAAAGCGTGTGTGTATTGAGCGTCGTATAAACAAGCACACATCACGTTAGGGGATTTACGCATGTTCAGTGGCAATATTTTATCAAATCTATAAATAGTAACTTAAGCTGAAATTTATTTGATACTTTGAAAAATGGCATTACGTTTGTCATGTTTGTGTTACAGAAATTATTTAGAACTTTTATCGTCAATATTTACCAGAAAGTGCTTCTAAAAATGGAATAAACGGGATTATCGGGTAATGAATAGAAACTTGAAAAATAGTGAGTATGCAGTAATAGAGTCGGGTTGATACGGATGTATTGGGGAATCGTTTGAGTCGGGATTTTACTATCTATGCGGGAAAGTTTTAAAACATTTTAAAAAATATCTTTATAAATGACTTTACAGTTGGGTGGTTTTCTTAAAGAGTCATAGCGCACCAAATGACGTCTTTAGACATTGTTTTTCTTCGAGTAATATGGAAAACCCTGAATGTAGCGACAACTGTCACACCGATCAAGGGCCATGGACTTTACGCTTAAAAGCGCAACAAAACTATTGCGCCGCGTTAAGTGTCCACACTACAATCCATGGAGCTTATTTGGAAAGGAAATGATCCCAAGCTTAAAGAACTCGTTGGTGACATTTTTAAAATCCTAAGCAACGCAGCGACAGCTACCTCATCTCTTGATGCAGAAAATTAAAGAGGAGCTGCATCCTATGTATCATGCAGTTTGCAAAAACGTCCCCTCTACTACACAGTTGTTCGGAGACACATTGGACGAAGACTTAAAATCTTTGAAACAAACGACGCAGCCAATCACCAAGCAGCGCTTTTTAGCCAAGCAGCCGGGATTTCCAGCCCTTACACCAGCAGCAAGGACGCCATACATGTCAGCGACCAACAAAGGCAAGCAGAAACGGGGACGACCACATTTCCGCATGCAGAACAGGACAACGTTAAGTATCAATTCATGGCATGGGTGATGGGTTATGCTAAAAGTGTGTTAGTATTCACAAAGCTCTTCCAAGTTCATGTTTGCTATACTCAGAGCGAAAGGTCACATAAGCTCTATACAGACGATGTCAGAAATTAAGTCGACATAGTGGTCGCCCCTGAAACTCTCCTTTTCCGCCATCACGGTGCTCCCTAGTCAATCAGTCAATATCGCGGAAATCACAAAAACTTATCTAGCCGCTATGCCTTACGAAAACTGTAGGGGTAGACAATGTCGTAATTAGGTGCAGCAATAACCAGAGAGAACTGTATCTTTGGACAAATACAAATGTGCTGAACATGGCGAAAAAAATGAGGATTGCATATGCCTAGCTCCATTCAAGTTGCATTGTTTACCACTGAACGCCGACCGAAGACGAAAGTGGTTGGGTGTTATCAACAGGTAAGATTTCAATCCAGCAAGCAAAGCACTGGTACATGTAAGAACCATGCATAAACATTAGTTAACTTTGTTATGTAAAGATCTACATTCTTTCACTTGTCTTTAATAAAAACTTGATGGGTATTCAGACGAATGGCGGAGTAGCGAGGGAAATTGGGGAAAACAATAGACGCACTATGTTCAAACACAACATTACCGAAATTTAATAGCTTGTACCCTCTGGATCCTGTACAACAGGAAGTATTTCGGGTTGGAACTCGTCTTCAAAACTCTAATCTACCTGAAAACCCTATTCTGCCAATAATTCTTCCAAATAATAGTCAGGTTACCAAGCTGATTGTTGCTCATGCTCATCAGAACATTCAACACCAAGGCAGAGGTTTTACACTAAATAAACTACGAAGTATGGGCTATTGGGTTGTTGGTGGGAGTAAAATGGTAGCAAACTATATCAGAAATTGTGTTGTTTGTAGAAAACTCAGAAGACCAACAGAGTGTCAGAAAATGGTAGAGTTACAAATTGACCGTGTGGAAGAGTATCCACCATTTACATATTGTGGAATGGACTGTTTTGGACCTTTTAATGTAAAACAAGGTCGTAAGGAAATCAAACGATATCGTTAAATTCATTACGCAACTTTTGTTTACGTGTCTGTGTTCGCGTGCAGTGCACATTGAAATGCTTGATGATAAGTCGACCGATGCATTCATAAACAGTTTAAGGTGTTTCATGGCAATTCGCGGAACTGTAAGACAAATCTGTTCTGACCAAGGAACTAACTTTATTGGTGCTAAAAATGAACTTAGTGCAGAAATTTATGTGCCTAAAGTTGTGTCTCATCTTGTAGAAAAACATTGTGATTTTCTTCTTAATGCTCCAAGTGCTAACCATACCGGTGGAGTATGGGAAAGACAGATAAGGACCATAAGGAATGTTATGAACGCTGTATTGCTGCTGTGCCCAGGACGTTTGGATGACTCTTTATTGCGAACATTGTTTTACGAAGTGATGGCTATCATTAACAGTCGCCCATTGACTGTATTTGACATAAATGATCCAAGTGCACAAGAACTACTTACACCAAACCACATACTTACCGGAAAATCAGATGTTCCTGCACCACCACCCGGAGACATCATACGCGAGGAACTCTTCCTGAAGAAACGATGGAGACGAGTACAGTATCTCCTTGAACAGTTTTGGTCGCGATGGCAACAAGAGTCCATTGCTTCCACTTCATTAAGACAGAAATGGCATTCAGCTTGCCGTAATATTCGTGTGAACAATAATGTGTTGATCAAGGACGAAGGGTTACCAAGGATCTTTTGCAGGGAACGGAGGTGAAGCCACACCGGATAAAGACGGTCTCGTACGTAGGGTCAGGATGAAGGTTGAAATTCGAGGAACAGCTCCAGTGACAATTCTTGAACGCAGTGTACATAAATTAGTCTTGCTTATTGAGCATCAGTAACTATATACTTTTGAGTGTAAAACATGTGCTGTGACTGAAAATTACGTGCTTGAATATGTAAATTTGATCCTTGTTATCAAAAACTCTAGTCTTACCTTATTTAGATGAAAATTTGCATTTGAATTTTCTTGTTGTGTACATGTGTATTTTTTTACATGTAACTGTGCTTAAATAATATTTTTAGATTTTGTAACCATAGAAAACATCTTCATATGGTTCAATTTTATTCTAAATACAAAGGTAAGTTCTAGAAACCTTGATTTTGACTCGATTGATTATTTATTTCAGTGCAAATATGTATTTTCGATGTCAGGGCGGGCACCTGCTCGTGCGATCGAAGCGGAGTAAAATTAACCCCGTGTTATTGTTATGAAATGCTCTCAAAGGTGTTTTTATCCGTAAATAATATGTATGAAAATAAGTTTTATAAAGTATTTAAACAATCATTGACATAATTAAATCGATAAATTGCCCCAACGTAGTAGAAATTGTCCAAATTGTGCATATCCCCTCTGGCCTGTGAGAATGTTTTTACAAATTACACTGTAAAAGTTGCATATTTAGTAATATAATTTACATGATTTATACAAATGAGGTCTGACTTTTCTTTCTTTTTTTTCAGTAGATCGTGTCAGACCATGGCAGACTACCCAGGACCATTCTGTCAGGAAAATGGTATAACAACCTCTCATTTAAAGAAGACAGAAACCCTGAAACCTATAAATGGGCTGAAGAATGGACTCATTCTTGAAATAAATACATTTCTAGAAAAACATGGAGAAAATTCAACTGTTTTGTTCAATGTACTGTGTCAGCTTAACCCTGAATTCAAAGCATCAACAGCAAAATATGTCAAAACCAAAGTTTCAAGAACTTGTGACCTGAAAAAAAAACTTGTTAATAAAAAAAAAGTGCCCGGTGTAAAAAATGTGAAAGACTTGCTGAATGCAGAATTTAAAGCCCCTGTCCCGCAATCTGCTTCGAAAAGTGACATAAACTTAGACAATTCTAGATCACGATTAGAAAGTATCAGTGTTAGCGACAATTTGAATAAATCACAGAATTTATTAAATTATGAAGTCCAGAAATTCGAGAAGCACAGCAAGAAACTCGAGAACCAAATTGAAGAACAGAAAATAACGCTCAACGCGCTTGAAAACAGAATTGGGCATTATTCAGTTCGTAACGTGACTAAACGAGATGACACTGCGAAGAAAAATCTACACTTGCTTCGAGACAGCCAACGTCTCACTAGAAAACAAGAAATAGAGCTAACAAAAACTACATCAGACTTGAAAACATGTAGAGAAGAAAACAAAGCTTTTGCAAATGAAATTGTGCAATTAAATGAGAAACTCAACTTGTTGAAAGAAGAAGTAAAAACCTTGAATGATGAAGTAAACTCTGAAAAAACAAAGAAGCTTTCTGCCCAGAAATACAACTCGTACATACGAAGTGAACTTAGAACGATAAGGGATAATTTGAAAGAAAAAGAACGAAGTTCCGAGAAAAACTGCAACAACTGTGAAATAAATCGTTCTTTATTGGCAGAACTTGAAAATGAAATGTTTGAGTTGAAAGAAAGCGTCGAGAACCTGAAGTTGGAAAAACTGAAAATGAGAAATAGTGACGGGAGTTACACAAATGAAGTGCGTTTATGTATCATGGAACTGTGCGGATTGGAAGTTGCAGTAGAGAAAATGTCGCCAGTCATAAGAACCATCTCAAAACATTTATTTAACGAGATTATTGACAGAAAGGACTTACCTTCAAGCACTACAACACAAAGCATCGTCGACGAGGGTCATTTTCTGGCCAAGTCCTACATTTCGCAGAAATTGTCCGAAACTGAAAATTGGGGGCTTCACAGAGATGGAACAACACGCAGAAAGCGAAAACTCTTGGATACGTCAGTGTCGTTAGCCACCGGTGAAACAATAAGTTTGGGTTTTAACAGAGTGTCACACGAGACAGCAGTTACAATTAACAATGTGACTAAAGAGCATATAAGTGAACTTGCGACTCTGAATTCCAACATTACAAGTACTGATTCGGAAGAATACATCAAGGACTCTCTTGAGAAACTATCGTACACAATGAGTGATCGCGCTGCAAATGAGAAAAAGGCTGATGCCCTGCTGGATGAGTGGCGTTCAGAAGTGTTGAAGCACACGGAAAACCGCGAACAAGTCCTGCATTTTCACTGTATGGCCCACGTGTTACTTGGGTTCCACAATTACATATGTGCATCAGACTTAAAGGAACATGAAAAGAAACTGCTGGAAGAACATGGCCCTCTCGGTCGCGACTCTTTGCCCGTCTTCAAGTTCTGGAGCAAAAAGGGCACTGTCTTGGAACGTACTCTACGCACCACATCTGAAGTTTTTGGACCGTCAGGTAATCATTATGGTGTTCGGGACTCATGGGAAGCGTACTGTGCTGAAAATGGAATAAAATCCATTATCGGAAACTACAAAGACAACCGATTTAATGCGTTGTTTCAGACAGCTGCGGAAGTGTATCATCATCGGGAAGATTTCATAAAGGTCCTCCAAAGTGTAAAGTCAAACAATCTGCTCCTTCAGTCTGTTAAAGCAGATTTACAATCCGACCTGATTATGACAGAGGTACAGTGCCTAGGGTTGTTCTATTTAAAGCTGACCGGTCCTTACTGGAATCTTGTGGTGAACAATAAAGTCCCGTATGTACAATTGTACAAAGATGTACAAATTATCCACAGCTACCTGAAGGAACTAGAAGTTAATCCTGCCCATTTACTTCAAGATGTCCCCCTCCGCGAAAAAGAAGCTTTAAGTGTCCCTTATCATGACCTGCTGAAACAAAAACTTGAAAGAATAAGTGAGGAAAGTAAATACAGAGAACTGTTGCATGAAACGGTGAAAATGACATCCAAAGCTATGAAAAAAACTGTGGAGAAGCAGTTGTCAGACTTTCTCGATGGTGGCAAATTTGGGCAAGAGCCCGAAGAAAAGCAATTAAATCGAACAAGCTTCGCTCCGTTGACAAACTTGCCATGCGAGCACCACTTTGGTCATCTAGACAGCAGTCAGCGCAAACAACCCGGAGCAAGTCTTCACCACCATACATCTGTCCAGCTCTTAAATCAAAACCGAACACCAATGATGAAATGGATAGAGGAAATACCTGACAGTGATAGAACAAAATTATTGAAATCCGCACGTCTTGGTGGGAAAACAATGAGAAAGAAACATCAACAACAAGATCGCAAGGTTCTTTCTGAAATAAATGAAGAAAGAATTCTTAACAAACAAAAAAAAGACAACAAAAAAAGAAAGGCAGAAGGAAATCTACAGAGTAATAGAGACAAAAGTGTTTGTTTAGAGGAACAGGAGGAGGATGGTTATTCGGACGCCGAAGACGAAGCCAAATTGTTGGAAATGATCCCGACGGACAAATGTGTCAATTGCAGTGAATATGTGGCAATTGCATACCAGGATGCTTGGTATCCTGGTATGGTTGTTGCGGTTATAGATAAAGACAACTTTAAGGTTAAATTCATGACTCCCACCAGAAAACTTGGCCAGTACACATGGCCTCTACGAGAAGACATTCAGACAGTTCAGAAGCAATTTCTAATTTCTGCTGGGTTCGTGCCCGACTGTTTGAATGGGATGTGAAAGAGGCACCAACAATTGACAACATTTATAAGAAATATTCGTGTATTTATTTCAAGGATTAGAAAGTAATATAATGTGTGCATGTCCCCGTCCGCAGACAATGAAAAGACATTCCGTCCCCCCAAACATCTGTGAAAACTTGATTAAAGAGTTTATACTGTGATAATTATTTTCAATGTATCATAAATTAGTTAAATTTGCTTTTAAAATGTACATATCCATTTTAAGTAATTCCAATATTGCTTTTGAGTAAATAAATGTGTTAATTGTAGATATTTTAGCCTGATGCCTTTCGAAAAAAAATATATATCTAATAAAATTATGTATATACTACCTAAATGTGTTGTTCATTACCTTGTGTGCATTAATAACTAAAAGTGTTTATAATACTTTAATTAACAGAGTATATATTGATCTACAAATATTCCAAATTTCATGAAGATATCTCTAAAAATAAAAAAGTTATGGCAATTTTACTTCGTAAAAATGTATGAACTTGAATTTCCGGTGCCGCGAATGGCGCGCTTCCTTGTTCACTTTATATAGCGAGAAAATTCAGAATTTGTGCGCATTTTAGCAATATTCAAATTTCCTTAACTTTTTTATTTTTGAAGATATTTTAAAAAGAAAAACTGTTCTGAAAAGCTCTTTAAGAGCTCTTTTCAAATATGCAATTGCATTTAAAAACAGATGTTGATGAAAAATTAGCTGGGGTTGCTAATATTAAGTCAAATTTCTAGCAATGTAAATTGGCCCCAATAACGTCTTCCATTGTGTTGAAATGTAAAATATGTGAACTTTAATGTTTAGAGGTATTATGTCAAATAATGAACATAACTAATGTTAATCTAAAGTCTTAACGTAAACGCTCTGCAAATATGTAATGTCAGTTGTATTGTAAACAGCTAAACTTATTTATTTCCATTTCTTTGTTATAACCTCTGTTTGATTGTCGAATCTGACTTGTACATGTAATTAATATGATTAGAACCTACAAGATTATATTTGTTAAAGTATGAATCATCATTCCTTAACAATCATATTTGTTAATTTCAGTTTTTACGGTTATCGATGAATAAAAGAAACAGTTACAAACTTTCTTTGACTTTAATAAACCAACAAACCAGGGACCCTTACACACAGAAGCATAATTATGTCCATACACAACTCTAAACATCTGTTTCCTTTCACAATGTATTGGTTATCATCCAAATAAAAAATCATTTGTGAAATGATAATCTATTTAATGGTTATGTGACTCTTAATCTGTTTTTAGTTACAAAACATGTGCTCTTTCTTTTTTGAAAGAAAACAGAATTCTAGTGAGTCTATCTTCTCTGGTGGTTTTCCTTATGCACTTAAACACTATACTTTTATATACATAGACAAGGAATTAAAGATTAAGAATAAATACTAAAACAATCTGTACGCTGGTAAGACTTGAGTAATTGAACAAAAGATACATTACGGAAACCAAACATTTTGCTGATCACATATTAAGAATGGGTCAAATGCAATTATGAAAGCGTGACATGGCAATATAAATTCACAGGCGTGTGATTGAAGAACCACATCAGGGGAGGAAAATGCCCTACCTCCCTTTTAGGGTTTAACTTTAGTTTACTCTTCATTTGTATGTAAATCCAGCAAAGTTGATACCTATTTGTAAAATTAATTTTACTTTGAAAGGAAGGAAATCAGCTGAAAGGAGAAAAAAACACCCCTGATTCATTTCTTTGTACTTTTTGCTTTCTTATTCCCATTTTAAACAAATTCTTATTGTAATAATGATAAAACAACGACATACACTTTCTCTCTTTGATTGCTTCTCCTCGTCTTTTTTCAACCTCCACTATCTTGCCCTTGTACTTTCAGCCTTCCTTGACCTTTCACTGCCCGCTACACTTCCATGTGGGGCAACACAGAGATGCAACAGAAAATAGCGGGTCATTTTATAAGAGCATCATTCTGAAAAAACTGGGCTTAATGCATGTTCATAAAATGTCGTCAGAGATTAGCCTGTGCTGTTCGCAAAGGCTAATTATGGACGAGAATTTCCGCCTTAACTGGATTTTTTACTTATAAGGGACTTCTTTTTAAACAAAAAAATACCATAAAAGCAAAAAGTGTCATCCCTGATTAGCCTGTGCGGACTGCACAGCCAGGCTAATCTGGGAAGACACTTTACACACATGCATTAAACCTGTGCAAAACAGCAGGTTGATTGGTCATGCATTCCTCTCACAGTACCTAATCACTGTGCTTGTTGGCCTCTGGTTCCTTCTCTGGTGCCACAGGTTCCCTGACCAAACGCTTGCTGTGAGTGGACAGAGCAGGGGAACAATCCTTAGGTTTCTTCACAGACGGTGACCTGGTCCGCGAGCTAGACGCCTTCCTTTTCCTGACATATGATATTGTATAGCATATAATAAGTAGTTGTTGATATTGGGGATCATTTGATTTTCTAACAAAACAAAATTAAGAAGTTTACTTAACAAATAAAATAACATTTTATTTTACTCCAACAATGTAGATCTAGACATATCCCTGCTTCTGCATTGAGAAGAATTGGTTTATTTAAAATCATTTACACCACACAAAAAAACTGAGCTTGAAAGGCAATATATAGCAACAAACAATAACCTGAAGTGTTTATAAATCTCCTTCGGTAAAATTCCTTTCAGGACTACCTGTCTGGTATAAACTAAAAATGTGCAAAATTCAGAAGCCTTCCACCTCTCAATTTCATTCAATTTTCTTCCTTTTCTGATAAAATTAAATAAATCGCACAAACACGTCACTTTTCTTTAATCTAATAGTACTAAACATGTTTCGGCCATACCCTTCATCAGTAGTAAACAAATACATAGGAAGTGACGTCTGAGTGAATTCTGAGGAATTCCCTTGGCATACATTTGTATATGTACTTAGTCCAACAAACAGATCAGACACGCGTGTTATAAATCAAAACCAGGAGTCAATGAACCTTGGACTGAAATTTTGAGGAGTCAAATTGAACAATTCTGGAGTCAATTTTGAAGCACAAAAATAAGTGAGTCAGTGTACGTGAATTGTGTTTTTAGTCAATGTTATTCAATTTATTTAGATAAAAGAAAAAAGTTATATTGCTTTATTAAATTAGTAAAAAACAATATCATGATACATAGCAGAATGTTAATGAATTGGTACACAATGATAATGACACAATATATAATTATAATGTAATACTGCTTCTTTGTAAAGCGATACAGAAATCAAGCATCATGAATACAGAGGATTACAGACACCAATGTTACCAATAAGTTTATCAATGACAACAATCAATTATAAATAATTATCTTAATGTCAGACCAACAACATGTAAAAAAGGCCAATATCTAATTTAGAAGTTGACTTTCCACATGACATAATTTGCATTCTAAATGATACATATAAAGGATCACTAGTTATATCATAATCTTTGTTTGAATAATACTACTTAAGAGACTGAAGATGAAAACATAGTGAAATCCTCGTGGAAATTGTGCTTTTCATGCATAATATTGTCAAAAACATGTTTTTGACACGTAAAGCATTTTAACAAATTATCATAGAAATCATAACGCACAGTTGTAAATGTTTTGATGAATTTTCAAATGAGCATAATTAAATGTGTAATCCGAAACACACTTGCAATTGTAATGTTAACATGTTGTTTACATATGTTAGATTCAAATCAACAGAGTGCATGTACACTTGGGAGACTTTTCTAATGGAACACAAACTTAAATATCTCATTTACAAATTCTTAAGATTTTGACTACATTCTGTGCAAACTCACGATAAAATAATTCATCTGTGATGATCGGACACTTTAGTCATAAAAAGTATCTCTAAATTCTTTGCGCATCTTATAAATTAGACTACCGAAACTTTAGCGGCCCAACCACACACAATATCATTGTCAATAATGAAGATTGACAATAAAATTGATAGTGAATGGATGATATTGAAGACACTGTCAATGTATTGATGAAAATCCGAGAGCTACAATATTTATTGACGCATTGTCAATTTTATCGACAAGTGTCTTGCACCCTTCAATAATATTATCAATATTTAGTCTGGATGATATGAATGGATGATATTGAAGACACCGTCAATGTATTGTCTATTGATGAAGTACAAATGAACAAAATATTGATTAATATTTGTGTAAACTTGAGGGCAAAAAATATTCTCAATATTATTGAGTCAATAAAATTGACAATGATATTGTGTGTGGATGGGCCGCTTAAAAAAGCATGTGGGTTAGGTGTTGATTAATCTTTTGCACGTGGAAATGGCGAAACCGCTTAATGACTTACCAGCCTGCAACATACCTATTGCGCTCCTGATTTTTCATAAGAGACATTTATTTATTTTTATTGTATTGATCTCCGATTTTTTTTTTGATCGGACCATATTTCCTCCTACACTATTANCAGAGAAGAGCTTCCAGAGAGCTCGTAGACTGTTCTGGTGGACTTTCTTATTGCAGAGGCAACGAGGGTTGAAGCCCTAACAGAAACAAAAAATGTTTCTTCCGTAGGGATGCCAGATAACGACCAGACATGTAGTGGAACATGTCTGGATCCGCATGAAGTCTGCCTCTATGAGATAGGAGATCTGACCTGTGAAGAAGTTTCCTGGGACAGTCGACCAGGACACTGAGAAGTAGTGCTGCAACGGATATCCGAAATATCCGAGATTCGCAGATCCAAACGAGGATTCGCGGATCTAACTGTGATTGGTAAAATCGGTTTCAAATCCGGATTTTAATTAATTTTTCCTTCGCAGTAATTGTATCTTTGGCCCTCATACTTTTCGTTAAATTGTTTCTTTGTGTTTGAAAGGCTGACTGGTACGTAATTTGTTACGATTATCGCTAATTTTTCGACAGAAACATGGTACACACAGTCTTCTTTTGTTTTCGATGGTGCAAAATGGCGCAGAAGAAAATTCACGATGCACCTAAACAATTAAAATCCTCGGTGTGGAAGCATTTCGGGTTTTATGAGCAGCTTTATTCAACAGAACTTGACAAAGCAAACGCCATTTGCAAAGTATGTAAGGTTCTTCTTGTATACAGAACCGGAACAACCTCCAATCTAAATTAACACTTAGAAACTTTTGATTTGTGAAGTAACTTTAATCTAGTCATACTGCAGATTTTTTGTTTATTTAAAAGGTGTTTGAGGCTTCTTATTTTCTTAAACTGTAACTTGATTATTGTTCTCTGTTTGGAGTAATACAGTTTTTAATAATAATAAAAGTTATATACCTTTTTTCATAAGAAATATATAAGTTCTGGTGTTTCNGTTGAGGCTCTTTCAAAGAACGAGTAAGTTCCTGGTTTCCAGACACAGGGTGTGGGAGTGTGTTCACCCCTGTGCCTGGATGTAAGCCACGACTAATGTGTTGTCTGTTGACACCATCACACAGGAGTCCCGAAGATGTGATTGGAAATGAGATTCAGTTAGAAAAACTGCTGGCATTTACTGATTTGATATGCAGGTGAGACTCCTGAGGAGACCACATACGTGAGATTATCAGGCTGAGTGGTTCCAGGTGAGGGCCCCAACCTTCCTTGCTTGCATCCGTATGAGATGTAGGAAGGATGCGGTGGAAGAAGCGGTACTCCTGCCAAGAGTCTCATAGTTAAGCCACTACTGAAGGTGGGGGACTAAGAACAGAAAGAAGGGAATCTGTGTAAGCAGATTGTCTGGAGACCAATTCCAACAAGCTGAGAGATAGTGCTGAAGAGGACGTAGGAAGAGACGTCCCAGCAAAATGACCGGTGACCGGACCGGTCAAAGACCGCCTGGTGGCCGGAGACACGTGGTCAAGAACGGGTGGGGAGAAGTCACGGCAAGCCGAACTGTCCCACTCCGACCAGAAATGAATGTCGGTTTGACTAGAAAAGTGGTGAACACTTTTAAGTCTATGACTGGTCTCCAAGAGCCCCTTTTCTTATGAACCAGGAAAAGGCGACTGTAAAATCCTGAAGTGCAGAATTATGGCTGCGACTGTTACCTCCGGCATCGGAGGTGGTGTCGGTAGAAAAACGGGTGATCCCTAGGAATAACCTTTGGGAGGTTGAAGGCTTGATAATCTTCTGATTCGGCTTGGGTTTGCCCTTTTACCAAGAATCCTTCTTCCAAGAAGACTTCTGATAGGAAGACGGTCTGTTATAGGAAGAAAGCCTCTTGGGGGCCAGATGCAGAATAGAAGAACAACTTTTAGGGACAAAGTTGTTCTTCTTAGCATTCTTGGCCCAAGGGGCTGTCAGCAGTTTAGAAGCTGGACGCTTAAAAGCCCCTTGGCAGTTGTTTCTCGCTAAAGAAGCAATGATCTGGTCTTCCCGCTGACCGGTGATATGATTTACCGGCCACAGGACCGGTCATAAGCTGACCGGTATACGGACAGGTCTTGAAATGACCGGTTACCGGGCCGTTCAATGACAGGTGCCCGGACCGGTCATAAGCTTGACCTGTGACCGGACCGGGCAAGACCGACCGGTGGCCTGTGCCAAGTGGTCGAGGACGGGTGGGAAAAAGTTGGGGCAAGCGGAACTTTCCCCACTGCGACCAGACGTACAAGAGGTCGACGCGAGACGTCGCCTTGCTTATCCTGCCGGTCTCCTGTCTGCGGGCCACCTGTTCCGTGATAGTGACAGCAGAGTCTGTAGCCAACAGGGAAGGGCGGGGGCAAAAGTCATCATCTAGGGTCTCTAACATAAGTTCATAGACCTGATGAATAGAGGCCAAATAGTAATGTTCGGCCTCGACGTAAGCCTCCGAGCCTGCTTCAGCAGAACCGTCTGCAAGACCAGTGGTCTGCATGTAGCCGGTGGAGACAGAAGTAGGAATAGCAACGAAGGTATTCCATAAGCTTCTAGTATCAGTGGGTTATCTGCTGAATCCATACTGTATTTTGATTCAAAGGGGTAGCAGCCGGGGGTATACGACTAGGCAACGTAGAAGATACCAGTGGGGCTGAAAAGATAGCCGTCGTGGCGAGGTGAACCCCTGAACCTGGAGCCTGAGAGTTAAACAAACTTGTGTTCGTAGACAATTTAGGTCCAGTGGCTGTAGAAGCGGCTGATACGTGTGTGGAGGCCAATTAGTGGACCGACACACATGGCAGGGAGTCCTGAGATTCCGTCAAGGAATCAGAGGAAGACCGCCAACGAGACCCGGGGTCCGAGAGCGCCTACATGAGGAGTGGCGATGTTCCTTATCCCTGCAATTCCGAGACACTTTTTCGGCAACGCTGGGAATGAGGTCGCCTGGAGAAGTCTCTCCCCGAGCTTTGGCGTGATTGCTTACGAGAGGATCGACGCCAAGAACTGCTCGGATAAGGAGAGCCTGCCTGATGTCAACTCCGGTAGTGATGCGGGCTTGTCAAAGCAGACGATGAGTAATGCGACGACGAGTCAGAGGAGGGGGAATGGCCGATGACACTGACGATAAACGTCTACGTCTGTGGCTAGGGGTAGGAACGCGAATGCGCGTACGGTTGTGAAGTGCCGACAACGTCGTGTCAGCGTCTAGCCGGATGTTGTAATCCGGTGAAACAGAGCGTGACACCTGTGCAGCGACTCCCTCCCTCAAGGCAGGGTTTGCATGACCAGTGGTATGGCCAGGCAAACCGAAATTATCGGTGACCGGACTGGTCATTAGCTGACCGGTGACCGGACCAGTGATAGACTGACCGGTGACCGGACTGGTCATAGTGACCGGTGTCCGGACCAGTCATAGAATGACCACTGTCCGGACCGGTCAAAGACCGGGGCCCGGTACCCAGTGACCGGACCGGTCACAGAATGACCGGTGTCCGGACCGGTCAAAGACCGGTGCCCAATGACGGGTACCCGGTGACCGGTACCCGGACTGGTCATCGAATGAACGGTGACCGGACTGGTCAAAGACCTGTGACCGGTCATAGAATGACCGGTGACTGGACCAGTCAAAGACCAGTGACCGGTGCCGGGACCAGTCATAGAATGACCGGTGACCGGCATGGTCAATGACCAGTGACGGGACCGGTCATAGAATGACCGGTGACCGGACCGGTCAAAGACTGGTGACCGGACTGGTCATAGAATGACCGGTGACCGGACCGGTCAATGACTAGTGACCGGACTGGTCATAGAATGACTGGTGACCAGACTGGGCAATGACCATTGACCGGACCGGTCATAGAATGACCTGGTTAAGACCGAAGTATGGCAGATGCCATATGGTCCGACGTCGATCAATGCAGTGCCAAAGCTCTGTGATCAACGTCCTCGGGCAAACACCAACGTATGGCGGATGCCATATGGTCCGACGTCGACCGACTGACAGCATATAGCCCGTTTCGGTCAACATCTTGTCTGGATAGCCAAAGATGGATGCATGGCGGGAGACATATGGTCTGACGTCGATCGATGCAGAGCCAAAGCTCCGTTTCAACGTCCTCAGGCAAAGACCGACGTATGGCGGACGTCATATGGTCTGACGTCGACCGACTGACAGCATAAAGCCCTTTTCGGTCAACATCTTGCACGGATGGCCACAGACCAATGTATGACCGGAGCCATATGGTCTGATGTCGATGTAAACATCATCTCAACTCTTGTNGACAACGCCAAAACAATATCCCTCCGCCTCTGGCGGGGGATAATTAAGCAGTTTAACTAAGAGATTGATCTATGGTGACAAACGAACGTTACGACTAACGTCGCGAAAATACATCACAAAGGCAAAGCGAATAAAGATATCTAATAATTTGCAATTCAAATTATTAAACAAAAAAGCATTCATTGAAGTAACAGATAAATAAATAATGCGTGATCAGCTATCTGATTTCCAAAGAAATCTATAATTACGTGTATAATGTCACAATTTAACAAATTAGGTCCTACCGTTTCGAGTATTTGCGAATGTGTTGACTCAACCTCCGCGCAGAGATTTGACTGGAGGCATAGCTGTATGTGAGAACATGGAACGACAACTCTGCGTGGAGATTGGTGTTGACTTTGTCGTGGCGGAATTAACATCTATCTGCGCATGCGCATATTATTTAAATACTTTATTTTTCTGCGCGATAATTGAAATTAAACTTATCTCTTGAAAATAACTTAATATTAATCATATTAAATATATTATTAAACAAAAAGCCATATAAAAAACAGAATTTTCAAAAAATGTGCGCCCGGTAGATGATTTTGTCCATTGTTGGGAGGCCGAAATGGGACCCGTATAGGTCCCAACTGACTCCCATATGGGACCCGTATGGGACCCAAATGGGCTGCATATTATTTGCTTATGGATTGATTTTCTATTTTTGGGTAAAATATTAGAAGTTTAGATCAAGTTAGTCATACATACGTTTAAAGAAATGATTTTTTATCAAATAAATAAAAGTTTATATCTTTTTCCTGATAGCGCAGTAATTTGGGACCTATATGGGACCCTTATGGGCATTCCCATATGGGCAGGCCCATATAGGTCCCAAATGACTCCCATATGGGCTAACCCGAATGGGTTTGCCCTTTAACAGCCCATATGGGACCCATATGTGCATGTTTGCTGGGATAGTGATTCCATTGCATTGGTACGGATAAAAATCAATACAAAATGTATCATATAGATTGTGTTTGTTTTTATCATATATAATCTGTTGATTCATATCCTAGTATGGGATGATGACGCATGTCTTAATTATTGGCGCTTGCATAAAATACAAGAAGGATTGTATACTTATGATGTGATGTTGTTTTGTTATCCTGTAAACCAACTATGCATGTTTGTCGAAATATTCAAAAGCTATTAGATATATACATTTTGTACTATGATAATAATTTGCATGCATGTATATATTTGTGATGTGTTCTAAGTAATAATTATAAATGATATGTTTGGCCATATACGTTAATTATTGCTCATTGGGTCATTGTCGACCTCAAATGGCCCACAAGCTTACCGGGGGTGACTAGAAGCCGATTCTTGTCACCCTATGGTGACTTCAAGCCGATTCATGTCACCCTGGGGTTACATGAAGCCGATTCTAGTCACCCGGGGGGGGGGGACTAGCGTCGGCTTGAAGCCACCCCAGGGACCCCGGATGACTTGTGGGCCATTTCAGGTCGACAATGACCCAATGAGCTTAACTATTGGTAAATTGATTAATAAATTATTACTTCGGCGACCTATTGTGATTTAAGTTCTGGTTTTGTAATTTTACTGGTTTTAATTCTTTTAAAAGGGACGACTGTAACTAGAAGAGATAGCCACCATTGGGTAGAATGATCATGTATATATGATGTAGTTGTTGCATGCATTTATTTAGTTTCTTCAAGACCTCCGTTGGAATAAAACGCACAAGTAAAATTTAAACCACAATTTTGAGTTGTCATTCACATCTTTGAAATTTGCCCATCGCAGGTTGTTGTTGTTTTGGTGATTTTTGTGTTTATGTCTGAACAAAGCAGGTAGTGTCAGGGGAAGGTTATCCTAAATAGAGTTTGGTGTTGCGCACAATAGTTGGTGCTATGTTACCTAATCATTTATTTTTTTTTTTTAATAAATCAATAATAAAAAATATGTATAAAACATTGAATTCATGTAAATTATCAAATGAATTGATTAGTATATAGAAGTATTCGAATAATATATGGATGTTTTAAAAAATATTAAATTTCCCATCAGCCATTAGTTTACGCCATTTTGAAAAAAAACGGTTACCGTCCAAATCCTTTCGGATAAGTTAGTAAATAATACAATTTTATACTCTTTTTTAAATTGAATTACTTTAAATTACATGAAAATATATTATAAATAAGTGATGGGTGTACCAAAATGATACTAATATCCGTTTATTCGTATGCACATACGCTTTTGTAGTGGGTGGGGGATTTGTTGTTGTTTACAATTAAGAACAAAAGAAACATATTGCCAAATTTGGCTTTGTCCCTTATTCACAGATATGCATATTTTAATCCCATTTCCTTCCGGTGCCAAACTGTTAGCTTTATTTTAAGCTCAGATCAACTTATTCCATTTATATACAAGAGTCCGTTTGATCATTTCAAATTGAATGAAACAGATATGTCTGGACAAGTTCACAAACTAGAGGATTAAATGTTCATATATTTGAACTAAGAATGATAATTGTCACTGATTCAGGTTTTTATGAAGGTTTTATTATCAGTATAAAATAACACTTCACTTTATTTCAGTGGAAACACTTTAAACATATTGGATTTAATTTATGAAATTAAATTGTTTTAATGTGAACTAAATGGTAAATCAAACTAAATGTGAAAGTACTAAAAAAATGTTTGTAACAATTAAGAAAAAAAAAATCTTCTGAAGTTTCAACATTGGCATGTTATATTTTTTATATTGTTATTTTATATAAATCAGATTTAACCAATATTTTTTTGTAGTGCCTGTCTTAAAGATGTAATCACAAAATGAAGAGGACTTGGATCATTATTCTACCAATTGCCTAATCTTAGAAGTGTCATCTGAACAGCATCATCATTATGGATCCAGAATACGAAAAACGCCTATTAAGACAGCAGAATGGTGGTTCACCCTACTCCTCACCATACTCATCAGTAAGAAATTTCTTTTAACAATGCAGTTATTTGTAAATTAAGTTTATATATGTTTGACTTTTCATAATCTCTGACAATTTCATTTTGATGATATTGTTATTATCAAGATATGCATGTAAAAATTAGTAATAATAGTAAGTTTATATATGTCTTATAATGTAATATCTATGAACTTTTATAACTGGAATATCCAGTCTTTTTTTATTTGCGATTAAAAACAACCCAAATAAAAATTATAAACATTGTATGACTGTTGATATTTTGAGAAAATGTTTCCACTGTCAGTCTATTTTTCATATACTTAAATTATTTGTAGGTTTTGGATTCAAAACATTGTTCATTTTCTTCAGCCATTGTCATTAAGTCCAGGAAGCCCACTTTCATCGCCCAGTAAAGACAAATATGGTGACAGATTCATACCAGCAAGGGCAGGGGCGGCATGGCATATCAACTTTAACTTAAATACAGTAAGTGCCATAAAGTTACCGTAGAAACATAATGGTACGACAATAAAGTTTGTATCTTACTCAGGGAACCTTGCAAATTAAAGGTAAAGAACTGATTCTACTGATGAAATATTTGAATGGTTCTTAATTAGAAATTGACCTTTTATTGCAGAAATGCTTTTAAGACATGTACACTGTTACATTACTGTGCACTACCCATATAAAAACAACAAGTGATTGATTAGTTCTGATAACTTCTTTGGATTGGGAAAATGTGTACTGAATAATTGGACAAAAACTATAATTATTGTGATCTGGACTATAGCCAAGTATGGGCTTAAAACAAGCAAAAAACCGCTTGTCCTTGGTCACAGCATCAAATATACATTACACTAGAATGCATTCATATATGTACCAATATGTATTTATTAGTTTCATGTTATATTAAAGATGTTTATTTGTATGTCAGGAAAGTCCCAGGCAGTCCCCAGTTGCCAGTAGGAAGGCCCGGGAGGTTGCCAATGACCAGGCAAAAGATGGACTGG
>VMBQ01006493.1:0-54074 GCA_007657795.1 Dreissena rostriformis | reverse complement strand
AACCTTTTGTGTTAATATAATTATTAATTATTTTAAACTAGTCCAATTATTAAAATGTTTTTATTTAATACATTAAAAAAAAAGTGTGAACACGTCAATTTATTTCCAAAGATAAAATTTTCTTTGTCTTAAACATTATAGGAAAAAAAATCTATTTAATTCAAATGTTCCTTCCTGATGTGTGAAATTACCATGTTAACGATATTAAATGTTCGGAAAAGTGATAAACTTCAGTTAATCGTATCCAATGCTTCCATGCGCAATATAGTTAATGAAAAAAGAAATCTAAATCATTAGAATGATCATTATATTTTCTTGACAAATAATTAAACTTTCTGTAAGATTCATAAAATATCATCGCTTTGAACGATAATATGTAAATAATACATCAAGAATTATATATACATATATACGCAAAATGAACACAAACCTGTCTAAAAGTAAAGCGCCTCTCGCGGTGTTACTATAATGTCACTATGAAATAGATTGAAATTTGAGTTTAACAGCGTAAGATTATGTTCCTCTTGAAACGTCATATAAATTGTGGGTTGTATAACTATATATAATCATGTTTAGACAACGAATATGCTAATGTGCTTCACAAAATACCCATCGATAAATAATTGAAACAAACCTGTAAAATTTATAAACACCAGTTATATATAGTATGTATAAAATGTTCTGTCCTTCAAAAGCTCTTAAGTTTTTAATATTTATATTCTCCACCATGACACTGATACTTTTGGCAACACTTATTTATATTGAAACCGACTATGTTAACAGCTAAAACGGAACAATATGTATAAAATAAATATTTCAATAAGTTTCTGTAAATATTGCCAAATATATTGTGTTTATTTAACCAGTGATAAGCTGTTCTTGTAAATTTATTGTGGGCTCTGAGGACGCGTTTATTAATCCTTCGATCGCTGAGGGAAATATTTAAAGGTTTGTTGAGTGTTACCAAAGTGCATCAAAGACACAAGTGTTTACTAAAAACATTGATTTATTGCATTTGTGTGATCGGGAATTTCCATTTATAAAAAATATGACCGGTTGTAAAAGTGTTTGTTTGTTTTGCGGCGAAAGTAACTTTTTATGTAACAATACGAAAATAATTATGAAAAACTCATGTTGTGCATCTCAATGTACACGCAATCTCGTTTATGTGTAGATGCTTTGGTAATTTCACTGATTGATTTTCGTTTGGTTCACCGTTGCTCCGCTGCTTTATAAATTCCATTAAACCAAAGAACTGATAAAGCGAAAGTCAAACGGCTTTTCATATGACATTCTCAACTACGTTTTAAACGCACTTCTATTGTGTGGATCAGTCTGGAATTTTCATGCGCATGAGAACTACAATGAATTTAATGAATATTAGTTATTTTCATCCAAAAATGCACACCTCTCATAGGTATTGCACGAATATATTGAGATATGTAAATGTATTGCCCCTAAATAAATCATCGTGGTGAACAGGAGGACCTGTTTATGTAAAGAAGTGTCGACTTCTTTCTGACATATTACACAATATGCATTTTTATTGCTTAATTATATTAAGCTTATAATGCTTATAAAGAAAATGTAGGCTATGGGAGTCCCTACATGCAAAATGTTTTACCAACGTTGGAGAGTTTACATTAAAAAATTAAAAGGATTGGAATTAGTGTATTGTGATTAATAGTGTGCTACAGAAAAGTCGGTATACTTTAAAACATTGCATTCTTTGAGGACAAACGTGCATTTATAGTATAATAGTACTATAAATAATAGTAAAACATAGTATTTACTGCTGCTTCTCTTTTGGGCAAACAAACATTTACGGACTGACAAACTGCACTATCGCCCTCTAATAATGCTGCTTCAACATAATGTTTTCCTTACACTATTCTTATAGGATAACACGTTCATTAGTCAAGACATTATGTATGATTTTTGATTCCCAAACAGTCGCTTGTGTACCTTTTATTTTGGTACGGTTCTAGATATTAAATAAATTTTGTATACAAGCCAAATCAATTTATTTCAGAAAACAGGTCAGTATTTGCACGATTTTCATATATGAAAATGTGGTATGCATTTTCTTGGAAGTGTTTTCTTGAAAAGTATAGGATTGAAGTTTGCACAATATTAATTATAAGTCGACGTAATGTTTTATATGTAGACCTATGTAAAATGATACTACAATACTTCAAACATGTGATTTTCGCATAAAATCAACTAAAAATCCCAACAAAGTTGACATACTTTTTAAATCTGCAGTTAAAAAGGTGAGTTTATGTTTGGTGTAATTAAAAATTGAAATATATTTCACCTTAGTGAATATTTATCTTGAAAAGTACATCTCATTTAAAGTAGTACTTCAAAATACTGGTAAGGCTAATTGCAAATTGGATATAAGTATACTTGTAATAGCTTATAACTGTATAATAGTTGTTCAAAATTTCTTAATGGAACGAAAAAAATGAATAATACCGTATAACAAACCTGGCAGCTGGTTGACAATGAGTGTTATCCGTAACTTAATATTTTCATTCCAACGTGACAGCAGTAATAACTAAACTATCAGAGAGATGATAAATATAAACCGCAGTTCAATAGCTTTTTTTTACACATATTTGTGTTGATTGAGAGATGGTATCACATGACAAGTGGTTTTGATTTATTAGATTGTAGTTCGTTTTTCGACCCTTTACAAGAGATAATGTGCATCCAAAGTATTCAATATTTCTTCTCTGCAAAAACAAAATGAGGATTAAAGTTTAAAACTTCCTGGTTTCGATTAAATGAATCAATATATATCGAACGGCTCTTTTGATAAAGAGTGTTTTTGCCAAACATGACAAATTTGAAATTCTCTTTCACGTCATTTTACAAATTTATTTATTTTATTTAATATTTTTATATCACGCTGATAAGGCTGATCATGCGGATACTTCGATAACGGATGGCACTTCGATTACAGAGAAAACAAAGCCACGCGCGAAATATAAGTTCCTCATTTTTTTTTAAATGTATATCCTTAATATTTGTTTTTGAGACACGGTATATGGTGGAGTTGATAAATAGTATATCCTTTGTATTGTGAACAAAAAATCAAGAAAGAATGGTAGATTTTTGCCAAAAAAAGAAAAAATTCCATCGGAAAACAGTATAAACTGGATGATCAGTTTGTACACATTTCAACAACATAAACATGCATATAAATATTGCAATACCGTGTTTGATATTCCAGAATGTAGGGTAATACTGTGTTTCCAATAATGAAATTTTGCTAGAGCTCAAAGACATATGAACGAAGATAGAGCATTATTTAATAGGTGGTATGCATGATGTTGAGGACACTTTGATTCCCGTTAAAGGGCACGTCGGATAACGGAGACTCTCAACAAATTGGGCACTCAGATATGTTGTAGACCGGCGAGAGTACCGGTGTAGTACCAAGGAAGCAGACATCTAGAGGAATGTATATAAGCTTCAAAGTAACAATCGATATAAGAAAAATAAATTGAAACTTTACGCAAAAATGGTCAGATTTAAATCAGCAAGATGTCGTGTCTTAATTGAATATGCCTTGGAAAAAAATCATGCTCATATTCCAAACGGATAAGAAAAATGTAGCACATTTTCGGTGATTCGTTTTAAATTTGCGTCAATACAGAAATTGTTATTTATTGGCTGCTTACTATAACAGTCTTCAACAGCGAATTTTACATTGCTGGTTCATTAAAAATAGTGTGTTATACCTGTTAAAAAGTTTCGGGTAATCGGAAACAAAAGTGTCATTGAGATGATCGGCTAAAGAAGTGTCCATGAAAATGTCTCATCCGACTTTTTAAACATTTGAATGTCCTCAAATGCGTCAATAAACTACAAATTTAACATGTTGTCACATTAAAAGACATATTGATCTCTTAATTCGAATAGTTTACATGTTCTTGATTTATGTCTTAGTATTTTTATTTGGTTGAAATATGAACTGGTAATCCAGAACATGCTGATTTTCGAACGAATTTTATCGCGAATTTCTTTATACCATTAATAGGCCAAACAATGTTCCATGTCTGAAATCCCAATGAACAGCGCAAAAATGCAAAAAAAATGAAGAACTTACCTCTCGGGCGAGCCTTTTGTTGTTCTATGTTATCGAAGTGCCATTCGTTTCCAAAGTATCCGCATTACCAGCGTGATGATCATTCTGTAGATATATTGTGCATAAGTCAATTATTTGTCTAATTATCAGGTCCAATTTAGACAAAAGCCGGTTACTGTTTTGAAGGTTTCATATGTCAAGTGACAGTCACAATTATGAGCAGTCCTAATATTATATTTTAAATAATAACATCTTTTGATTAAACTAGTGTGTGTATTTCGAGTATCCGTCATATAAAATGAAACCAAATATACAATACGATAAAGAAAAAACGGATAGTCCTTCGTGTGTTTAATAAATTGAGTTGAAAAAATTATATGTATGTACATTTACACATTTTTTACGTTTGTTAGTCATCTTTTACTGATTTGCATGTACATCAAGTTATCAATTGGGCCATATATTTAACTGAAACTTCAAATCATCTGTACGTTCTTATCGACTTCATTCTTACCTTTTGGGTGGAAACTATATGATGTAAAACATGGGATTGAACAAACATATAAGTTTCATACGCTTTGACTTTACACAAGCAATTCCAAGTGCATACAATGATAGAAAATACTTGCTGAATATGACACTTGGTTAGATTTTGTATATATAGAATTTTCTCAAATTTTGTGAGTCGATTTATATGTGCTCTAAAATTGAAATAGCAATTACAATTGTAATTTTATGCGAATATGATCCTACAAACACCTTGGAGCTAATGAAGAGCTTTGGTAATCGTTTTTCCTTGTTCTTCAAGTATGGCATGTACAGTAGCCATGTGGTTCTTATACCCGATACAACGTTTCATATGTGTAAGCATTTTACAGTTTTGCCAAGTTCTTTTTTATTAATTAAAGCATAAAATATTCGGGGTAGTAAGATAGAGAACTTTATCTAGGCAATAAAATGACGATTTTTACCCTTGACATAAATATCTTACAAATTATATTTCGGAATTTTAACTACATGTTGAAGCAATATATTGGAAATGTCCTTCATCGACAAAAGCAAGTATGAAAATGACGTTGAAGGCAGTCAAAATGGTCACCGGCGCAACACATCGCCTAAAAACTGTTGACCAATTTTGCCAAATTGTTCACTTAACTTATTTAATGAACGCTAATGTAAGTTTTGTGTTTTAGGCTTTGACATTCAACTTTAATGCAAAAACGTGCTCTTTAGCGTCTCATATAGGTTAACAGCGGTGTATAAATTATTTAATTGGCTCTGGTTCGTTACACACCAACATCAATAGGTCAACATATGCTTAAGTTTAGTAGTTCAAGTTACATCGATGCGCGCGAAACGGGACAATATACTATCGCATATCGCCATCGTACTATCGCGTTTTCGCATTGTTTCCACGTACTTTCACATTGTCGCCATGGTAGCATCCACCCAGTCTAGTAAACATAGTGACTGAAACAATAGCACCAAAGTCTACTAATATTGAATAAGCAGTATATATTGGAACAAACCCCAAATGACAAAATTTGAAATCTCATGGCCCGACATTTATCATGGGTCAATATGTAAAAAGGTTGAAACCAAGGTTGCATCTAGACAGCATATTAGGGTTGAATAAACCAAAGTGTTTTTAATCAATCGGATGTTTTCAAGTGTGATTGGCCCACATGCTAGTTCTAGGGAAGTTGACATTAACTAAGCCATGAATTAGCTCCAGTACCTACTGCTATGTTAACTGAAACAGGGGAACTCAGAATCGGAAAACCAAAACGGTTCTAAAGAAAAAACAATTAAAAGTAGAAGTGTCTGATTGGCAAATGGATAACCAGAAACCAATTACAACTTCATGCTGCAAAAATCACTGATATTAAAATGTGTTACATTTCGTTTCAAATTCTGTTTCAAACAATGATTCTCATTTTGTTATTGCCTGAATCGGATTTGTTTGCTTCGTTAGTACGAGTTATTGGTATACTAATTTGCAGATTTTAGTTTACTCTGTAATTAATAAATGTAAATATTCTTTCGGTTAATAACTGATGTTTTGCAGTTTTCAGCTTTGACAATCTAGTGAAACACTTTTATTGAGACTATTTCAGAAAATCACTGGTATTTAACCCGTAAAAGTTTTCTGATTGCTAAAATTATAAAATTACACAGCCCTATAGTCGTTCAGTTGTTTTACATTATTGACTCCTTTAATATGCAATTGTTTGCAGGAAAAAACATTGACAATTATGTATATTTAAGTTATTTCAAATTATTTCTTTTCCAATATTTGCGATGTTTTTTAGAGTTGACCTTATTCCAGACCTTTAATATGTCCTTTTAAAATACTGATCGTGTCTACATCGTTAGATTGAATGTGATTTAAAAAAAAAAAAAACAGAGCTTTCCAGAAAAAAAACAGATACTTTGGTTATTTTTATTCATGTTGATGTATAAATCGTTAAATCTAAGAAGCTTTTTAGACCATCCACAAAGCTTTCTATATCAATCATTTTAAAACCTCCATGTTTATATTATTTTATCCTGTCTTTTTTTATATTCCACAGAAATGTGAACATAATTGTTTTTTAAGATTTAATTTTAATTTCATCTATCTTTCTGAAACTGTAAATGTGTATATCAGTTTTGGCAATGCAAAGGTAGTGACAATTGTGATTTCTCCTATAGGTGAAATATTCCATTTTCTCCATTTATGTCAATAGTTTTCTTATTAATGAATTTTATGAGATATATTCTGTTCAACCGTTACATTTGTATTATTGTGTGTTGTTATTCCAAGTGTGGTCGCTGTTTCACAGTCCCACTCAATTTTGTTATGTAGACACACTTTTATAGTTTTGCTTTTAAATGCACAAAATTTAAATACAGAGCATTAATTGTTATTCAATTTTAAATCTAATACAGTGGCGAATTTGTCTATTAAATGTCCAAAAGATGTGTGACTGTCGTCAAAAAGAAACCATACATCATATGCAAATAATGTTTGTTTGAATTTGATGTTGCTTATGTGAATTCATTTTATAGTCGTAGTATGTTTTTATATAGGTAGCTAGAAATTCAGTGCATATGATTAACAGATAAGTCGAAAGGAACAATCTTGCCGTACTCCCTTTTTGATGCCGAAGAATTCAGAGTCCCATTATTTATCACACATCATTTTATCAAAAAAGACTTCACTTCTTCATATGCAAGTTTGTTTGGTTGTGCTTGACAACAAACAATGGCATACGCTATAAACGTTAACATTCTAAGCCTCGCTCTTTGAAACGGGACAACACTTTCCGCCCAAACTGGATTTTCGCTAAGGAGACAATTTGTTTTAACAAAAAATAACATATACGCGCAAAGTTTCGTCCCTGATAAGCTTATGTGAACTGTACAGGCTATTCTGGGACGACAATTTACGCACATGCATTAAGATCCGCTTTCCAAGAGCGCAGCTCAAAATGTAGTCGACTTATTCTTATAAATCGAGATGGATTGCTAGTTGAGGTTATTCTAGAAATAACAACAAACATTCATTACGCACGACATTTGAAACCAACATAATAGATTCGGTCATATGATCAGTATTAGACTATATAGAAATCGATATTTGAAGGTAAAAAATACAATAAAAAAATCACCTGAAGTCACATTAAAAACTTTCAAAATTTGACAATAACTTAACTTGAAGTTTAATCTTCTATCGGTCTAATATAAATATATGCATATGCTATGAGTATGGTTGATAGACTCATTGACCAATTTAAATGGTGTCTGTCTGTCATTCCATATCCTTTTTCGCCTTCGCTTTTTTAACCGACGTTATAACCGTGACGTCACCATGCGACGTATTTGACGTTGTTGACTTAACAACAAAAAGTTGCTACATTGAACTTCTGCAGCTCTTAATAAAAGCGTATATATTTGTCAGAAAATGTCGCGTCTTGATAAGTTATTCACAGCGCTGAAACAAAAGGTAAACGTGCATTTAATAATTTCCCTTTATTCGATGTCAAGTAATAATTTAAAGACGATTATTAAAAAGCGTTTGAAGCCAATGTACTATTATGCTAAAACCTCTATTCTATGTCAATCAAATTATTGATATTAACCAAAAATAAAAAAAATCTCCATTCTGTATGACAGGCGCGTGATCTACTCTGTTTGATGACTAACCTTTGCCAGTTGCTTAATTATGCCAAATGCCAGTCGATCCCTGCTAAATGACGTTTTTTAATTGCCAATTGTTGTTTGCTGATTAATAATTGAAAGTAAATTAATACAAGTTGATAGTTGCGCAAAAGCCAGTTGCTCATGTTTTTTTAATTAGCAATAAGCACCGGTCTTTCACATTTTGGTAAAGCTGTCTATTGGTCAGAATTTGGTTGCGACAAAAATAATCTACCGTTTAATTCCTTCGTCGCTTGTCTTTTTAAAAGAAATTTCTTTTTATTTTTCAGCTCTCTTTTGGAAAGGAAGGGGTGAATGAGTTAGGTAAGTTATTGAATAAATTGATTAAAATAAAAATGTTGTAGTTCCGACGCAAAGAGTGCCATTTACGGAACCCCGTACACTGTCGTCCATGTCAGTTGTCTATGTGTTTATATATAAAGCTGTATTAAACAAAAAAGGTAATTGTAAAGGTCATTTTGGCACATGTGTATACATATCAATGAGTTAGCTTTGCATAAATAATGTTATACGTGAGTGTAAAATAACAAAAAGCCTTCAATGCAACCTTAAACCTAAACATAGGATCGATAATAACATTGAAGTATAATATGCTTGTTGAGAGTGTTTTGAAGAAAAAAATATGCGGAAAATATTTATTGTGAAAAAAACATGGCCATGCATGTGTCAGTCGAGAAGACCTGCCAAGCAATACAGACAGAGGGCCGTGACTGGTTATGCCCAATGAAGACCCATTTCCAATTTAATTTATCGGTAACATTCACTCTCTTGTTGTGTTCCAGGTTTCCTAACTCAAATATTCGCCGATGTCCGGCAGTCCGAACTACCCGGGTACTCAGGATCCCAATGTACACTCGAGGCTCTTACCTCAATCTTGCACTGTGTGCTGGAGCGAGCTAAGGGCCGGTGCCATCCGAGACCCATAATGGTGAATGACATCATGAGGACCGGAAATCGGCTTCACACGTTCTTGCGGTATGTGTTCTCCTATCGTCGTCTTCTCTTTTATTTTCCCTCGACGTTAAGAACTTTTTTGTAATCTACATAATACAAATCCATTAATTGATTTAGATGGTATAGTTTATAACGTTTTAATTAAAAACCGAACTTATTACAGAATAATATAGGAATCATCAATATATATTTGCATTATTTTTCGATACAATAATTACCTTCAGCTGTTCAAAATGTTTAAAACATTAAATGATTTGAGTTCGTCGTAAAGAGTGAGAGCGGAAATAATTGCATGTAATTATAGAATAATTTAATTTCATGTTTATAACTGCGTCTCAAAATACAAGCATATTCTTTCAGAGACGAGTACAAATTGAGCGCCTCGCCTGACAATCGGATCGCAATGGACGACTATCCCCTTGACGAATTCCTTCGACTGTTCAACGTATTTGGCCGTTCGTACGTTGATGTCAAGCTTGGAGAAAAGGAGTACGTCTGTACAACGAGGATGGACTGTTTTGGAAACGGCGTGCAGTCGTTAAAGGTGCCATTCAACATTCTGTATTTCTGTACTTTAAGTAAGTCATTCGGTCAGTCGGTCGAACCTTTCTTGAATAATAGCTTCCTTTCTTGCTTCGTTCCTTCCTTGCGTCCTCCCTTGCTATTTTCCTTCGTTGCTTCCTCCCTTGATATTTTCCTTCTTTGCTTACTTCATTCCTTGCTTGATGACTTCCATCCTTGCTTGTTTGATCCTTTCTTCTTTGCTTCTTTGCTTCTTTCCTTCCTTGCTTCCTTCCTTGCTTCCTTGCTTCCTTCCGTGCATACTTGCTTGCTTCCTTTCTTGCTTGCTTGCTTCCTTCCTTCCTTCCTTGCTTGCTCGCTTGCTTCCTTCATTCATTCCTTCCTTTACTCCTTCCTTCCATACTCCGTTCATTCATTGACTCAGTCAATAACTCACCAAGTGATTGACTTATTGATTGGCGGGTATATTGAGTCGCTCCATCAGTAAGACAATCAGTCATTTAACAATTTATGAATTTATTGGTTTATTGAACTATTCATTCATTTATACAGTCCGTCATAAATTATATGATAACATTTCATTTATTTATTGATTATTCCATTCAAATACATGTATGTTGATTTACTCATCCATGCATTTATTTTCTTTCACAGACATTCCTCACCAACGCCGATTATACGAGCGCATTTCTGGTCACGTGTGGTGTTATGTCTCACGCAATCTTCAAACACGAGAAAACAAAACGTACGAACTGTTTGACTCACATGGCTTCGTAACAAAGTACAATGATCGGAAGATCAAACAAAAGGGCTCCATTTTCAGGTATACATGCACTTTTCATTTCATTTGTTTAATTTTGCACCGTGTTCGTTGAATTGGGCATTGTATTGTTGTTTTGTATGCATTTTGGGCATTTTTTCTATACATAAGTTGTTCTAGAAAGAACTATAAACAGTACTAGGGAACTAAAAAGCGCTTAATGTCTGATGACCATTAAAAATTATCATTGATTTCTAAAGGAAGTTTTTAAATAACAGTAGGAGCATTTCTTTCTTTACCACTTTTATAAACTTCTTTGCGAAGATATGTGTTTTATACTTGAATGTCAGGTTTCCGCATTGAATGTCATACTTCAAACTAAACCAAAATCTTCGAACATGCCCCTTTTATGTTAGCTATTCATATCCTACAGTTTCCCACTATAGTATATCGTTCTATAGTTAGTATTGGGTTTGTTTTCTTGTAATTGCTGGACAACCAGGCCATTTATTGTGAATGTGTTGGCATATGAGAGATTCACGTTAGCTGTGTACAATGTATATATACTAGCTGGCGTGGTATTATATCAACCGCCGGCAGTTCGCAATGACAATGGCCTATGATGCATACCCATCTTGTATAAATTGCATATAACTCATTTCAGATCATTTAAATGACCATATACATCGTCAAGGAATATTAAGATCATAATATATTCATATTTGCTTTTAAGGTTCTCGTCTCTAGATGAACTTAACAAGTTTGTAGTCGGTCTACACGGCGAGGGAGCCTACATACAGGTGGCGCAGGTGACAGTGAAACCACAAGCAGCACAGAGACTCTCGAAGGTGTTCCACGAGTATAGGTATACCGGAGTTCTTATGTCGGATTGATTTGATTCCAAATATTTGAGTCGCGCTCGGTATAAAGGGGGTTTAATGCATCTGCATAGAGTTTTGTCCCAGATTAGCGTGCGCAGTCCGTACAGGCTTATCAGGGACGATACTTTCTGCTGTTATGATATTTTGTATTTAAAGAAAGTCTCTTCTTAGCAAAAATCTAGTTTAGACGGAAAGTGTCGTCCGTGATTAGCCTGCACAGGCTAATAAGGGACGACACTTCGCACATGCATTAATCCCTCTTTCACAGAGTGAGGCTCATTTACAATCTAATTGGTTAAACATGTATATTGATTAAAAAAAAATCATTTTGGTTTGGTATTTTCATGACCGTATTGATATGTTTGCTTTTAATTGGCTCTGATCAAAGGAATGGGCATGCATTGCGGACATGCTTAGTTTGAAGTACCCCTTTAGTTCAACAATTATAATCCGTCTTAAAAAAACTTACAGTTAATAGAGTTAATTTAATGCGCTTTTTCATTAGTTTAAAGTTTTATCTAAAAAGAATAATTGTAAACATGTTTTAAACATTTTGCTTGACATGTTTTATCATTTATTTCTGTAAAGATGCTTATCTGATACAGATAAAAAAATGTACATACAATGTATTTCGGATATTGTGTGTATCCATGAAGTGTATAGTGTATGTATTGTCTTGTTAAATACATTGTCTGTTGGTTCCAGATATGAGCCATACATAGACATGACCGTTCTATCACCGGGACAGGATATTCCTGCCATCCTCGATGACTCGTCTTCCATGGAGGATGAAGACAGTGGATACATCACCATGCTTGGTTCGAGAGATTGAAGGCAACTTCCGATACATGTACATTGATAAACAAATATGCCAACTTTGTAACATTGATATTCATGTCCGCCTTGATACATTATCTTCCATGGCGTATAAAGACAGTGGAAACATTGACATCCATGGTTCAAGATCGCGAAAGCGTCCCCGATGACGTTAACGTTTCATTTTGTTATACTGTATTTGTGTTTGTTATGTTTAATTTGTTTTTTATATTTTACTAAATTTACTTTGTTATATTTTATCAATATTAACAATAAGTGTATCTATGTATACATGTATGATGTTTACATGTGTATATCTCCAGCAATAAACGACAACTTCCAGAGATTGTACTACCACGGTGCGTTTAAAAAATATGGAGCAAGTCTTTCGAAAAAAGGGAATGTCTTTAACATATTCTTCTCTATGCAGTTCACTGTCAATCTTTGAGGTTTGCCACCAAACAAATCGCAGACCTGATGTTAAGCTGACGTAAAGCGCATCAAAAATGACTCAACTGAGATTTTATGTAACATAACACACATAATTACTGATGGTTTATTTTATGTTCTGATTTCGCAAACTTTATCGAGCAATTCTTGAACTATTTAGAAAAACTATATATTGATCATTTCTTGCACTGTCCGGAAGGGTGATAACACCAAAAACGTGTTTTAGCACCGTAGCGAGAAATAAGATTTGTTCTTTGCGATATAGTAAGTAGATGTCACACTTTTAATGAATCAAAATATGTTCAACTTACGTAGCACTATGACAAAGGGTAAAACGCTCACAGAGCTTGCATGATGACAACGTGAGAGCCTTCATCTTTTACGATCTAATGCTCATTATTCTGAATGAGATATAAAGTATTTAAGATCAATACAGGGTCACTAAACGGTGTTCTAAGAATTCTGCCAAAATTTGGCCAACACTCTACTGACCCCGTAGTTCTCAGGTATGTCATAAGATTGTTAAAATCTGTTTAGACATGTTACAAAAACTAATGCACACTTCAATAGTCTCAATTTATAGAAATTTAAAGGTTTAAAGTCTGTCTATGTATATTTTTCTAACGGAAGGCAGTATACTTAGTGAACAAAAGAGCTCGTGTGTGGGGGAGCGTGCGTGCTTGCGTGCGTGCGTTTGCGCGCACGTGTGTTTTGCGTGTATCCAACGGTTAAATAACGATGAAAATGCAGTATTCACAAGATGAACAGAATGTGATGTATTTTGAATACTGTTTACCTGTATTATATTGCAAGCATATCAAAGTAAACTTAATTCCATTGAGCGGCAAATTATACCGCGACGCTAAATCGGGACGCGTAACTTGTAACTACCCAACAATAAATGTCACAATTTACGACACAAAGGACCGACTTATTTTCTATGAACTTTCCACTTATTTATATTAATTGATTGGTCCTTTTATTCAATACAAAAGATAGCGTGATATGTTAAAAAATAAATAGTTTAAAACATTATGTACGTGTGTATTACCTGACATTCTTTAACATAACAACTTTGGTTTTAGCGTAAATGTTGCACGTTATGTTTACAGACTGCATGCAAAGAACGCGTGTTTATGGTGTACGTAATAAACTACAAATATGGTTTATAAGTTTATTATAAATCCATAATAAATATATTATCAGGCAACTTGATAGTGCGCTTGCATGTGGTGAGCGCTAGCAAATGACTGAGTAGACTGCGGAGGATTGTATGTATATACTAGTAACAGAGTGGCACTGGGTATGACTCATGAATGCATTCAATTTAAGGCATACAGTATACTGTTACAACGCTTGAATCATTACTGTATACTATAAGTAAAGGAAAAACAAGAAATGCTAAAAAGTTTTGTTTTTGTCTAGCACGTGCGACCTGCACTGGTCTGCATGTAACGCGTATCGTGTTCCTGAACTTCGATAACTAGGGGAAGTAACCATGAGAGTTCAATGACAAAGCGTTTGTTATCACACCGTGCGTTTTCGTGACACTGCAGTAATGGAAAGCTCGGACGAAAACAGTAGGTTTTAGTGTCTGTATTATATATGCATGTAAATTTAATATGAAACTTGTAATCAATATTTTACTGTAAATCTATTTTCTGGAAGTGTCAATTACGTTTCCAGATACTCGTATAACAAATAAACGTTTGTCTTTTATCACTGTGTTCGGATACGCCGTAAATTCGGACAAACCATATACACTGTAAGTTTTATAGAACGCGGATGACGGGGCCAAAGCCACAATACCGCGTTATAAACGGAACCGCGTTATAAGTTCTTAGCTTATGTATTACCATGTTTAATTCATGTTATGTGTTTGGGAAAATTTCAAATTCTTTAGCACATCCTCAATATTTACCAGAATTTTCTTTAACAAATGAAATTCAGGATTATACGGGATTATCGGGTCATAGATAGAGCCTTGGACAAATTTGTAAGGCAATAGAAAATAAATTCCTAGATTCTCATCCCCGCCCGCCCAACGAAAATCGTCCCGCCCGAACGTTTTTTATTTTGAAAAAAAAATCCGTAAAAAAATTGGAGCCGCAAAATACTGAGGACGAAACGGCTGAATGAGTACTAAAATAGCGAAGCGCGAATCGGCAACTCAATGTCTCCGAGACGCTTATTGATTTTTAAGGGCGCACAAGCGTCGTCTGAAATTTAAGTGATCGAGCAAAAACAACAACAAAATGTTTCTTATTTTGAGGTGTAGAAAAGGCGTTATAACTGTAGACGATTGGTACGGGTTGTCAAAATGTGCAGAAACTTTAACTCTCGCGGACCTGTACGATGAGTTCATTTGTGGTTCGTATGATCAAAGTTGACCAGCCGAAAATCGTCTGTGCCCTTGTCGGCCGAAATAAATTAGAATTGACACAGGTGTCACCCGATGTTACAGTTATATTAGCAAAATTGAATATATTGACCCATTTCAAACTACACAGAAAGACCTGAAAGGCAAAACTGTCTTTAATGATATTTTAAGTAAGCACTGTAGGGTTAGACATTATATGTTTTCTGTCAAAAATTGTGGCCTGTCAACTTGTAATATTTGTAAAGCCCCAAAGTTACCTGTTGATATTTTTGAAAGTCTGTCACATCTGCCAGATCCAATGCCTGGTGATGGGAATTGCTACATATCCTTTCATGAAGTATACGGGGAAGTAACGTCTGAGAAATTTCGCCCGACTATTAAAGATATTACCAATGTAGGTAACACCGGAATGCCCTTCTCTCCTTCTTCACAGTATGCAAAAAAATGTTGAAATGGTTGTTCTCTGTTCACAGTGTGAAAAGCCAAGAGTGCTTTACTGTAAGAATGTTGTAAGGGGCGCAGCCCGTGGGCAACTTAGTCAGTCTTTATCTGATCTGGAATATTCTTGCGGGGCATCATTTGAAGATGTTGAGTGTGAAGATGATCTAATTCTAAAGAAGGTATTTGTCAGAAAAAGCTTAAAGTGCAACAAAACTATTGAATACAGCTACTACACCGCTGGCTTTGAAATCGTTTGCTATTACTGTGGTGTTTACCAGGATGATGATGCAGAAAATCATTATCCATTATGTGCAGACTGTCAACACGATGGTAAAAGACATTGGCACAGAAAAAAGCAGCAAACAGCAGCTAAACAGAAATAAGTTGTATTAAAAGGTGAAGCTGTTTATGTGCAGTATTAAATGCCTTGTTTCTAGGGCAAATGTTTGATGATAGATGTTGTTAGCTTTGGATATTAAATGTGTATCATCTTCATTCTCAACATCTTCATCCAATTAATACAAACTGAACTTGAAATAGTAAATGCTGTCTATTGAATGCATACCATGTTTTAATCATTAATATCTAGTCATACTGAAAAAATAATGTACAGGGTTCTGCTACAGATTTGTATTTTCTTTAATACTTTGTCTAGTCAATGTTTTACTGAATGTCAGAAAATGTTTAACATTAACATTAAAAGGGTAAAATAAAACACAATAGTCAAATTTTGATTATGTTTTCTTTTATTTTATATAATTTTACATACATACATACATATAGGCGTTATGCATATAAACCAACACATTCATGAACATTTCATTACTTATATATAGGTCCGACACATAAAATGAAAAATAAAAAATAAAACCCACCGACCCGCCCCAGTTTTCCGCAAACTGTGGATGAGAATCTAGTTATTTATTTTCTATTGCCTATGAGGGAATTGATCAAATCAGGATTATATGTATCTATGCGTGAGAGTGTTAAAACTAAGATTTTTTTATTGTTATTAATTAATTTATGGCTGTTTTTTTTAAGAGTCATAACACACCAAGGGATGTCATTTGACACGATTTATGTAGAAAAAAGTCAACATAAGGAGGGGCATCCCTCATAGGGAGTGGCATCCCTGCATAACCCACCCGAAACAGCCTTGGGATATCCGACAAAAACCTGTGGAAAGCACTATAATCCTTTTATACCAAGCATTGAAAATGTATATTCCATTGGCCCCAATCTCTTTCAAAGATATTAATGTAATTAAATGCATTTCTTGCAAACAGAATAGTGTTCTGTGAAATACACATCACTTACATTCATTACAATGGCCTTCTTTAATGCATGTATTAATTTTTTGTGTACTGGGGGTTTGAGGACTCATAGAAACAGTTTGTTGTAGGTTTAGTAGAGCGAGTGTTTCTACGTATTGGCTCAGCTGAGACAGATGAACAGCTGGAGACATCTCTTGCACGCTTCCTACCAGCTGTGCTTCTCAAGCTTGACAGCAAAGAAGAGGGAGTCAGGAAGAAGGTACTGTTTCATGTCAATCATCATGTGCTCAATTAAACCTTGTTCTGGGAAATCTGTGTTTAATGCATGTGTGTAAAGTGTTGTCCCATATTAGCCTGTGCAGCCCACACAGGCTTATCAGGGACGACACTTTCCGCCTGAACTGGATTTTCTCTAAGAAGAGAATTCCTTCAAAAGAAAAATAACATAAACACAGTAAGTGTCATCCCTGATTAGTGTTGACTGCACAGGCTAATCTGAAAGGACACTTAACGCACAAGCGTTAAGTCCAGATTTCCCAGAATGAGGCTCAATTGCTCAAATTGTCATTCTTTTACATTTATGACATCATATCCACAGTCATCGAAGTATGTAAGCCACTAGGCGCTATCAGGCTTGAAATTTATAAGACTCTTGTTTAATATGTGAGGGATTTTGTTTCTTTGTATGGTGTCATCCTTTCCAATAAATATTTTCAAAGTGTGCACCTATTTGAAATCAATAACAAAAGTAAAGGCCAAAATATAATGCTATACACTCAAAACTTTTCTAATACTTTATTTTGATAGTTATTTAGAAGCATGTGTAGATTATAAGAATGTTAATTCAATACATGTATCTTGTAGGTAATGGAATTGTTGGTGCACATCAACAAGAGATTGAAGAGTAGAACAAAGGTGCAACTGCCGGTGGATGACCTGATTCAGACATTCACATCCCAGAATGCAACATCCATTTTAATGGTAAGTATTACAGAAGTTGTTGTTTTTTTGGTGAAATTTGGGGCCAAAATCTGGCCACATTCCCAATCTCAAAATTCATATATGTTTTTAAAATAACTTCCAAAAATTTCCATTGATTATTTTCATGTTTATTTTTACATTTTATTATAAATTGTAACATTCAGTTTGTCTTTCTACCCAGTTCTATTTAATGAACCTCAACAATTGTATTGTTTAAAACACCTTCTGTCAATTTTATAGTACTTGTTAATTTGCAATGAAATATACTTTTCGCAATTATAGTTTAGACGACTAAATTTTTCCTAATACATTCACAAAATGGTGAAAATAACGTGGATTTTGATTTTAACTAAACACAACTACAATAAGTAAATATTTGTTATTGAAGAGATTTTTATTTTCCTAATGACATAAAGAAACAAAGTTTTTTATTGTGTTGATCAAATATATTTAAATTTCTGCCTTATACTGATATATTGTATTGTTGGCCAATTCAATAAAATGGCTATTAAGAATTCTAAGTTTGACAAGTCAACATTTTTTGTGGTTTGTTTTTAGCAGTGGTCCTTCTTCAGTAGTTGCCATCTAGCAATCTATATGTTGACAGAATCATCGTTAATAAAATGCAGTGCCTTTATGTTACAATGCATTAGGTACTGAATACTGTTAACCTGTTTATGTTCAAAATGGAATGTGTCTGTCTGTTAGAATTTCGCTGTGATCTACATCAAGATGGGATATCCAAGACTAGATCCACAGGAGCAGGCAAATAGAGTACCAGCTCTTATGGCATGTCTAGAAGGGCGCTCACAGAGTCAGCAGGATAGGTAAGTCACCCATCTTGGCATGCACAGATTGGCATTTATAGAGTCAGCAGTATAGGAAAGTCAGCCCTCATGGCATATCTAGAGAAGGGTTGTATTAGAATCAATGTCATTTTAAGAGGGGCATTCACAAAGTCGGCAGGATATGTAAGGGCTAGTTAGTCTGAAATTATTATTTCCCATCAAACAATTTAAGTCTCAGTTAATTAATTTTACCCCCATTACCATTGGTAATGGGAGCTATATAGGAGTCACTTTGTAGGTCTGTCGGTCAGTCTGTCCCAAAATTTCATCCAATCTTCACCAAACTTGGTCAGAAGTTGTATCTAGATGATGTCTAGGTCAAGTTTTAATATGGGTCATGCCGGGTCAAAAACTAGGTTACGAGGTCACTTAGTGCGTTTTAAACCGAAAGTTTGTCCGGACCATAACTATGTCATTTATCGTTAGATTTTGAAATGACTTGGTACATTTTTTCACCATCATTGGACGGTATGTCATGCGAAAGAAGTACGTCGATATCTCCAAGGTCACACTTTGAGTTGAAAGATTGAGGTAAAAAATGGCAATAATTAAATGAGCTTTTCCGGGCCATAACTATGTCATTCATTGCAAGATTTTAAAATCATTTGGCACATTTGTTTACCATCATTGGACGGTGTGTCATGCTAAAGAATTACTTCGATATCTCCAAGGTCAAGGTCACACACTTCGAGTTCAAATGTCAAAAATGGCCATAAATGAGCTTGTTCGGGCCATAACTATGTCCTTCATTGTGAGATTTTGAAATCTTTGGCACATTTGTTCACCATCATTGAACAGTGTGTCATACGAAAGAATTACGTCGATATCTTTAAAGTCAAGGTCACACTTTGAGTTCAAAGGTAAAAAATGGCCATTAATGATCTTATCCGGGCCCCAACTATGTCATTCATTGTGAGATTTTAAAATTACTTGTTACATTNGGATGACAATTTCAGATTTTATGGAATTTTTTGTTTGAATGATGTCTCTTCTTAGCCAAAATCCAGTTTATGCAGAAAGTGTCCTCCCAGATTAGCCTTTGCAGACTGCACAGGCTAATCTGGGATGACAATTTACGCACAAGCATTATGCCCAGTTTTCTCAGAACACGACACTAATATCATGGTGGTCTGAGAGTTTTGAACAATGACATTTGTTTACAGCTTCCTGCAGCTTCTGATCCCAGCATTTGCTCAGTTGAAGTTCCCAGTGAATATGGAGGAGCGTCGGCAGAAGTTTCAGTGTCTCGCCAACCCCTCTGTGGCCAAGTTACTGCTGGATTACATGCTTGACCTATTGATAGTTCCCTATGGGTAGGTTTTGATTTTACTGCATGGCTTTTTTACACATTCACAAACACGTTTATAACTGTTAACTTACTTAAAGCTTAAAAACTTCTAACTAAAGCTCATGATTAACCTGTACAGATATTGTTAAAGTTACATAAATTGTTAGCTCACCAAAGTAGGTCACTTAGCATGAGCATCAAATCATGGCCCTGGAGCAAAATAGGTCATTTCTGGGGTGTGTAGGTGAAAGGTTATAAATTGAATTTATATTTGATGACTGTGTATCTCTATAAAGATTGTTCAAATCATGACCTTGGGTTTGAAACTGGCCACGCTCCATTTATACAGGTGAGCGATTTAGGGCCATCATTGCCCTCTTGTGAATATAACTAATTGCAAGTGGAAAAAACCCTCAAATAAATAACTTAAAAGCCATTAAAATGCAAAGGGTCTTGGGTTTTAAAATCAGATGTATGTCTCACATGCAAGTCTTGTTCATTTTCCAGCTCTCATGTGAAGGTACAGGAGTTACAGCAGGCTCAGACTGCCCGCCGACCCACTTCCGCCGCACCCGGCGCTGACTCTACCCCACCCCCTGCAGCACCACCAGGACTCTCGCAGGCAGCATTCAAGTATGTAATATGACAAAGGTTGTAATTAATTTAGCCTCGTTCTGGGAAAACTGTGCCTAATGCTTGAACATAAAGTGTCCTCCAAGATTAGCCTGTGCAGTCCGCACAGGCTAATCAGGGAAAACACTTTCTGCATACATTGGATTTTTGTCTGGAAAAGACCTTCTTTAAACGAAAATTCCATAAAATTGGAGAGTGTTGTCCCTGATTAGCCTGTTCGGACTGCACAGGCTAATTTGGGATGACACTTTACGCATATGCATTAAAGGGACTGTAAACCACGAATGACTGAAAAAGAAAAGTTCTAAAGTACGGTATTTGTTAACAATTATTAGTTTATATTGATTATCACGACTGGTATATAACATTACTTGAAAAAAGTAGTTTTTTTATTTTTTATTTATTTTTGTATTGATTTATTTTTACTGGGTATGCATACCCAGTAAAAATAAATAAATACAAAAATGAATGATTCATCGTCACGTGGTAAACCCAGGAATGCAAATTGTGCATGCGTAGTGAATTGTATATATTTTATAAATAAAATGATCGATGTACTTGCATTATTTATAGTGTATATCGTTATGTCACCTTTTTTCGCGATCTACTTATATTACCGAATATACTGAAAATATGAACTTTTTTCAAGTAATGTAATACACCAGTCTTGATATTTTAATCAATATAAACCAATAATTGTAAAAAAATATGGTATTTTAGAACTTTTCTTTTTTCGTCATTCGTGGTTTACAGTCCCTTTAAGCCCCGTTTTCCTAGAACAAGGCTCAATAAGAGGTTGTAACAGCTGAATCAAATTGAAAGATAATTAAAATGTTATTCCATATTCATTTGAGATACTTGTAAGTCCAGGATTGAGTGTTCCAATCATGCTTGCAATATTTCATTGGTACATTATAGCAGTGATTACATAATCCAATCAATTAATTCCACATTCATGGACAAACAACAATCTTGGGCAAATATTAACTATATGTATTAACTTGTGTGAGATATCCTTTAAAGTTATCTCTCCAGTGTGACATTTTCCACATGAATGAACCATATTTAAGCTGAAACGTTTTCCTGGTGCAAAGGCAAAACTTAATTACCGGTATGGCTGAAAACCATGTACTACATTCTACTGTTAAAAGCTGTGGGGGAAAAAGAAACAAACTTAATTCAAAATCTAACATGCAAAGCATTAAAAATCTCATCCAATTATAGCAAGAACTCCATATCTGGATTTCAGCATGTAAATCATTCATGAATTTAGGTGATATAATGTATACGATAAAAACAGTCATCTAAAATAGCCATTTAAACATGATGTCATCTGAAAGCAAGCAGTCAATATCTGCTGTGCAAGAAAAATAAATTTAAAGCGTTCATGACATAAGGTGCCACTCCATTTGAGCCTCATTCTGGGAAAACTTGGCTTAATGCATATGTGTAAAGTGTTGTCCCAGATTAGCCTGTGCAGTCCACACAGGCTAATCAGGGATGACACTTTGAGCCTGGCCTGGACTGGATTTTTAGTAAAGAAGAGAATTTCTTAAAACGAAAAAGGTTATAAAAGCGGAAAGTGTTGTTCCTGATTAGCCTGTGTGGACTTCACAGGCAAATCTGCGACGACATTTTACGCACATGCATTAAGTCCAGTTTTCCCAGAACGAGACTCATTGTATTGTTCCTTTCAGATGTGTGATGGGAGAAGCCCAGTACGCTCCAGAGCAACTGGAGAAGGTGAAGATGTCTATCCTACACTTCCTGGGAGCGGAGCTCTTCCCTGTAAGGGACGTGTTCTGTCTTCTTGTCATTGGGGCCGCAGACACCAGGCATAGGTATAGGGGAATAGTGTACTTGCATACTACAGAGGCATGTATTTCAGGTTTATCTGTCCTTTGTCTTTCCATCTATGACAGATGAAGTCGATTTTACCATTTCTTTAGCTTTTACACAGATTGTTTTACTCAATATTGATACTTATGGTTGCTTATGACCATTCCCTATGTCTGCAGATGAATGGTAGAGGGCGTATTATTTGAACCTCATTCTGGGTAAACTGGGTTTAATGCATGTGCGTTAAGTGTCATCCCAGCATGTGCAGGGATGACACTTTCGACTTTAATGGAATTTTTCGTCTAAAGGAAGTCTTTAAACAAATATCCAGTCTGGGCGAAAAGTGTCATCCCTGATCAGCTTGTGCACACTGCACAGGCTAATCTGGGACGACACTTTATGTACAAGCATTGAGCCCAGTTTTCATTTAATCAAACATTTCTTCAGAAATCTGCCTTAAGAGATAACTGGGCTCCTTATTTAACCATGCCTTAGCAGATTTGCTTCAATATCTTGAGATTCTGTAGATTTTTCATAAAGATGTATTTAAGAGCATCGTCGGATACCCACGTTCGACCCATTCCGCTACTCTCCATTTATCGACCGTGGGACATTACGAACACTTTTCACCGTTTTAG
Organism: Dreissena rostriformis; assembly: GCA_007657795.1. Classification (NCBI taxonomy): domain Eukaryota; kingdom Metazoa; phylum Mollusca; class Bivalvia; order Myida; family Dreissenidae; genus Dreissena; species Dreissena rostriformis. The sequence continues at coordinate 31,070 of VMBQ01006493.1, read as the reverse complement.
GGTGTGTCAAACCCAGTAATTTCATTGGATCCCTCACGGTTTCATGAGGGATCCAATGAAATTTTTTACCAATGATACAACTCGTACGATAGAGACTTCGGGTTTGTTGTTAAAATGGCGTCGTCCGTAGAAATGGAATTTCGTCGTGCTTATACTTTAAGAATTTAAACGACTTTCAGAGAAAAGTATCTCTAGTCTCTTACATTGGCGCGATGTCTTTTTAAGCACTCGGACAGGTGGAGGGAAAAGCTTGGTGTATCAATTTATCAAAAGAAATCAGTGCACTGGCTGTTAAGTTGTTGTCGTTAATCCACGTTTGAAGTTTTGTCAATAATGAAAGAACAATGTGAATACCTGACTTCCCTCGGATTCATAGCTACGTTTATCGGACGAGATCCTAATGAAGAATCAGATATTTTATCATTGTCTGTCTTAGATCATAATGAATTATAACATGAATAGGGACAGACAATTGTTATTTCAACAAATAAACATCTTGTTTGGAAGGAGGATAATTATAGTAAGTAAACAATTATTTTGATATTGTCATATACTTTCGTGACCCAGTAAAATAGTCAACAATGTTGACATAAGTAAAGGAGTGGAATTAAGTGTTGTAAAAATATATCTTCTATTGTAATTAAATAAGGTAACTTCCAACAGCCTTGCTGATGAGCTAGCTGTTTAGCGACGCGGTTACCACTCGGAAGACCCTGGTTCAGTCCACAGTTTGAGCTCAGGAATTTTCACGTTACTATTATTAACAATCTACATTTTAATCAAGATAATGGAGTTTATGCTACTTCATTGTGACAATGATGTTTCTTTAGACTCTTGAAATGTGTCAATATAAATTATTGTTAAAATCAATATTATTATTATAGACAAACACCAAGTGAAACCATTGCAATATCCAAATTCGACTCATTCCTTATAGTCTCCAATCTTTGATGGCATGCTTGGTCTACTTATACAAACAATCTCAACAACAAATTTAAATTGTGTTAGGGTAAATGGGGTACCAGAACAAGTGCATAGTATTTTCGACTTCACAATTTAAATACAGAATTACATAAATAATTGGCAACAATTTTCATTTTGAAAATAAGAGATTTTGTCTCCAAGATTCTGTGGACTACTCATTGATTGAACAAGAGTGCATGAACATTTTTCAGTTAATATTAAAGAATTCTGAGTTCCATTTTGTATGACAAACTGGAATGTCACAGTTTTGAATTAATATTTGATAAGTAATAATTGTATGTTTCTCTTCTTTAGGACTNGTTTAGAAAAAAGGCCTTGGCAAACAGCGTAGACCCAGATGAGACGCCGCATGATGCGGCGTCTCATCAGGGTCTGCGCTGTTTGCTTAAAGGAATTTCTGTAAAAAATATTCTAAATATAGAAATAAATATACTAGACATCCCTTATTTTGGAAATAAATTGATCCAATTTAGAAGGATGGGAGAGTCCACTAGGCACAAATGGGTTAAGAAAAAATATCATGGTGGTCTGCCAGTTTTGAACAATAACATTTGTTTACAGCTTCCTGCAGCTTCTGATCCCAGCATTTGCTCAGTTGAAGTTCCCAGTGAATATGGAAGAGCGAAGACAGAAGTTTCAGTGTCTCTCCAACCCCGCTGTCGCCAAATTGCTACTGGATTACATGCTTGACCTATTGATAGTGCCCTATGGGTAGGTCTTGATTTTACTGCATGGCTTCTTAACACATTCATAAACACGTTTATAACTGTTAACTTACTTTAAAGCGGGACTGTACGATTTTGTCAAATATTTATGAATTTTTATAAAATGTGTTAAAAATTAGTATACATATATTTCAATATAAATTAAAATAAAAGTTAAGAAGAACATGTGTCGAAAAATACGAAATAAGCTAGATATTTAAATCTGAAATTGAAAATGGCTTCCAGCCGAATTCGCCAGCATAAATATAATGCATGTACAACGTGAATCTAAATTTAGTTTTAGTGCAGATTCGTTCATACGACACAAAGACACAATTTTGTTTCCTTACAAATACGAGTAAAAGTGTCGGCATCGGTTTTAACCAGCGCTAACTTGTCTTTGCTACATTTTATGAAATTCGTCTTCAATGTATAATTTTTATTGCCTATTTTGTGTCATCGTAGCATAATTTTATCAATATATTAAAATTTAACACATATAAAAATCGTACAGTCCCGCTTTAATCTTAAAAACGTTTAACTAAAGCTCATGATTAAGCTGTACAGATATTGTTAAAGTTACATAAATTGTTAGCTCTTCTGAGTAGGTCACTTGCCACAATATCTCACCATGAGCACCAAATCATGGCCCTGGATCAAAATAGGTCCTTTCTGGGGGTGTGTAGGTGAAATGTTATAAATTGAATTTATATTTGTTGACTGTGTATCTCTATGAAGGTTGTTCAAATCATAACCTTGGGTTTGAAACTGGCCACGCCCCATTTATACAGGTGAGCGATTTAGGGCCATCATTGCCCTCTTGTGAATAAAACTGGTTGCAAGTGGATAAAACTAAAATAAATCACTTAAAAGCCATCAAAATGCAAAGGATCTTGGGTTTTAAAATCAGATGTATGTCTCACATGCAAGTCTTGTTCATTTTCCAGCTCTCATGTGAAGGTACAGGAGTTACAGCAGGCTCAGACTGCCCGCCGCCCCACTTCCGCCGCACTCGGCGCTGACTCTACCCCACCCCCTGCAGCACCACCAGGACTCTCGCAGGCAGCATTCAAGTATGTAATATTACAAAGGTTGTTATTAATTTAGCCTTGTTCTGGGAAAACAGTGCGCACAGGCTAATCAGGGACAACACTTTCTACCTACATTGGATTTTTGTCTAGAAAAGACCTTCTTTAAACAAACATTTCATAAAATTGGAGAGTGTCGTCCCTGATTAGCCTGTTCGGACTGCACAGGCTAAGTTGGGATGACACTTTACACATATGCATTAAGCACAGTTTTCCTAGAACAAGGCTTAATAAGTGGTTGTAACAGCTGAATTAAATTGAATTATAATAAAAATGTTATTCCATATTAATTTGAGATACTAGTCCGATTAAGTGTTCCAATCATGCTTGCCATATTTCATTGGTGCATTATAGCATGTGATTGCATAATCCAATCAATTAATTCCACATTCATGGACAAACAACAATCTTGGGCAAATATTAACGATATGTATTAACTTGTGTGAGATTTCCTTTGAATTTATCTCTCCAGTGTGACATTTTCCACATGAATGAACCATATTTAAGCTGAAACTTTTTCCTGATGCAAAGGCAAAAGTAAATTATGGCTGAAATACATGTACTACATTCTACTGTTAAAAGCTGTGGGGAAAAAAGAAACAAACTTAATTCAAAATCTATCATGCAAAGCATTAAAAAATCTCATCCAATTTTAGCAAGAACTCCATATCTAGAGTTCAAAATAGAAGCACGTAAATCATTCATGAATTTAAGTGATCAAATGTATACCATAAAAACAGTCATTGAAAATATCCATTTAAACATGATGTCTTCTGAAAGCAAGCAGTCCATATCTGCAGTGCAAGAAAAATAAATTTAAAGCGTTCATGACATAAGGTGCCACTCCATCTAAGTCTCATTCAGGGAAAACCGGGCTTGGTGCATGTGCGTAAAGTGTTGTCCCAGATTGTCCTAATCAGGGACCACATTTTTACTCTGGACTGGATTTTTTGTTAAGAAGAGAATTCCTTAAAACGAAAAAGTTTATAAACGCAGAAAGTGTTGTTCCTGATTAGCCTGTGTGGACTGCACAGGCAAATCTGCGACGACATTTTACGCACATGCATTAAGTCCACTTTCACCGAACGAAACTCATTGTATTGTTCCTTTCAGACGTGTGATGGGAGAAGCCCAGTACGCTCCAGAGCAACTGGAGAAGGTGAAGATGTCTATCCTACACTTCCTGGGAGCAGAGCTCTTCCCTGTCAGGGACGTGTTCTGTCTCCTTGTCATTGGGGCCGCAGACACCAGGCATAGGTATAGGGGAATAGTGTACTTGCATACTACGGATGCATGTATTTCAGGTTTATCTGTCCTTTGTCTTTCCATCTATGACAGATGAAGTCGATTTTACCATTTATTTAGCTTTTACACAGATAGTTTTACTCAAGATTGGTACTTATGGTTGCTTATGACCATTCCCTATGTCTGCAGATGAATGCAAGAGGGCGTATTATTTGAACCTCGTTCTGGGTAAACTGGGTTTAATGCTTGTGCAGGGATGACACTTTCGGCTTTTATGGAAGTTTTTGTTTAAAGGATGTCTTTAAACAAATATCCAGTCTAGGCGAAAAGTGTCATCCCTGATAAGCCTGTGCACAATGCACAGGCTAATCTGGGACGACACTTTATGTACAAGCATTGAGCCCAGTTTTTATTAAATCAAACATTTCTTCAGAAATCTGCCTTAAGAGATAACTGGGCTCCTGTTTTTACCATGCCTTAGCAGATTTGCTTCAATATCTTGAAATTCTTTAGATTTTTCATGAAGATGTATTTGGGAGTAGACTACAACATCACTCTTTGATAGAACTTGGACATTCAATATGGAAGTTTTAAACACAGGTGCGTCCAATACTGTGAATTAATAATTAACTTTATAATATTAGGCAAGAATGTGTTTAATTTGTTCGCCCCATACAAGTTGAGCCTCGCCAATAAAGCTCGAAACTCGCCTTATACGAGAAAAAGGCGGCCAATGTTGAAAAACACAGCCAATACGGGAAAAGGTCCGCAAATACGAGATTCAGCCAATCAGAAACCAGGAAAAACTTGGCCTTATATTAGAATCTTAAATTTCGACAATTTTGGACGCCATTTTGAAGATGTATGCTAAGTTTTGGTGCAAAAGTTTAAATCTTTAAAAATATAATATTGCAGTTTACTGAAAGGCTTGCAACAACAATTAGTTGTTTCATACCTTTATTGGCTACAGCAATTTTCACAGTTATCAATTATTATGTGCTGAATATCATTTCCGGCTTCAGCTTCATTTAATAGCAAAAACCTGTAATTCAAAGTGAAATTCAAGCTTTTCTTGCTGAATAATATTATAAAGTTAATTAATAAAATTGTTATTAATTAGTTGAATTCATATTGGCTTTGTTATTGATCTAGAGACAGCCGTATTGGCCTCAATAACAAAGCCAATATGAATTCAACTAATTAATAATATTATAATACTGGTGAGTCACATGGTATCATACTTAGACAGATGATAGGTTGATATATATAGATGTATAGTTACAGTCCAACCTGTCCCAGTGACCAACTGTCCATAACGACCACATCAATTTACTCCCAAATGATTTCACTATATATTGTACCTGCGAATAAAGCCCACCTGCGAACAACGACCACCATTTTACATTCCCAAAAGACCATTTTGATAGCTAACAACGACCACTTCAATCATAACAATCAACGGTTTCGCAACTTTCAATAAAAAAAAATGCCGCCATGATGCTGTGGTAGTCACAGGATAAACATCTTACCATTGGACTCGTCGGTCGCTATGGAGATATTGGCAATTAACAGTTTACTGCACCTGATAGCAGTTGTTTTTTTATTTAACAAACGTTGCTTATTGGTAGCCGCCTGCTTCTTTTATGCATTTGACAGTTTGACGAAAGTGTAAGAAGTTGCCTTCGTATTTTAGTGACTCACGATTAATGTACTAATTGCCGAAAATATAAAAGAAAAGTTTGGGGCTTTCATCAACTCATTAAGGAAATTTACAGTTTCCTTACAATTACGATGCCAATAACACACATACATTTTTAGCTCGACTACTATATATGAAATATATATAGTGGAGCTATCCTACTCACCCCGGCATCGGCGTGAACGTTAGCATGAGCGTTGGAATGTTAAAGTTTGCGTACCACCTCAAATATTTTCAATGTCCCTTGACATATTGCATTCATATTTTGCATACTTCTTTACCAACATGACCCCAANTTTTTTTTAAGCATGTTTAAAAAAACACATTTTTTTTTATTGTTTTTTTGAAAGACCGTCCAACCGTCAGAATCGTCTATAATGTACCACTTCTTTAAAACGTAAGTGATCAATATGTTTCAATTATGGTCCTCTTCCAGTTTGAACTATATTACCTTGACCTTATTGAATATGAACAATTTCCCCGTGATGGCTTGCTTTATACTGCAAGCACTTGAATAGTCGAGCGCGCTTTCATCTGACAGCTCTTGTAATATTCATTCCTTTCTTAAATTTCTCCGTGATAAGACGTGCATAGATTATAGATAAGTAAATTTTCAGTTCAAGTTAACCATTATGGCTTCCAAGTACATGTATTTATACATGTATATGTTTAATGAAATAAATAATAAAAACAACAATCCTTTATTACATTATACATGCATACGTATTCAAACATTTAAACAATAGAGCACATAGATAGATAAGGTACCTGTTAAAGGCCTACTAGCATATTTTGCAAAGTTTCAATCGACCCTGCGAATAAATAAAAATCACCTGTGAACAAAGACCTTAACGACCAAATCCCTTTAGTGGTCTTTATTGACAGGTTAGACTGTATATCCAATATTGAGTCTGTATGATATTAATAGATTTCTGTTCTTTTTTTCAGTGTAGCTACAGCTGCAGACATGGAATTAAAAAAACAAATTGGGTAATGAACTAGTGGTAGCTATAAATCTGCAACAAATGAAAATATGTGACATTAACAGACGTGATATTTAAAATACTAATATCAAAAAATATCTCGCACTTAAAAATGCTGTGTATATACGCTTAAGTATCGGATGAAACGAAAATGTTCTGAATACAAAGAAGCAGGTCTCGTTCTATATAAATGTGAATGTATTTTAAGCGGTAAATTTTATTTTAATATTAGATGGACTTGAAAAACTCCAGTGAAAGAATCAAATATACTCGAACATGACTTCCGCAATTCAGAAATCCATTTATGATCTCGTCATCTTTTAGTTTCTGTTTCATTAATATTATGTTTGTATTGCACACCTGCTTTGTATATGAGACATTCCCCGTTGTAAGAGTCATGTTCCTTGGGTGATGGTTTGATGTACAACTGCAGTGTTGGGCACTTTTGCAGGACCATGGATCTCAATGACACGGGAGTGTTGAACAAGCTTTACTCACTGGTTCTTGGAACATTAGAAATGAAGGGACAGGCAAGTACATTTCTGTCTTGATTTGATAATATGAGCCTCGCTTAATGTATGTCCCTAAAGTGTAGTCCCAGATTAGCCTGTGCAGTCTGCCTAAACTTGATTTTTGCTAAGAAGAGACTTCCTTTAAACGAAAAATACCATTTAAGCGGAAAGTGTAGTCCCTGATTAGCCTGTGAAGACTGAACAGGCTAATTAGGGATGACACTTTATGCACATGCATTAAACCCCCTTTTCCCAAAGCGAGGCTTATATTTAAACTCTGAAAGTTTAATGTGTTTTAGTGTATTTATACTGGTTATGTGCTTGGGAAGATCTTCTCCTTCCTCAATATTCTCTTTAACCAAAGTAACTGTATTACGCCGCAATAATTAACATTTTGACTAGTGCATAGGTGGGCATATAGTGATCGCACTGTCCGTCTGTCTGTCCGTCTGAAATTCCGTCACACTTTGCGTTTTGGTTTCGAAAAATGTGGAAAAAGACTTTGCGTTTAGGTTTAGAAAAATGTGGAAAAAGGGGGCAAATGTCATCCTATGGTGACAAGACTTGTTTTATTTATTTTTTAAGTAGCCAAGAAGATTTTTCTTAAGCAGTTTGTGCTCATTTGTAGCCAGTGACTCATGATAAGATTGCAATGAGAGCGCTCAATTTCAGAATAATATTAAAGTACTGCAGGGAGGGGCAAAATTGCAGCATTCAGTCAGTCTGTCTGTTTGTCCACAAAATGTTGTAAGGCTCTGAAGCAACCATAAGTATCAATCTTGAGTAAAACATCTGCTGTCACATTTCTAAAGCAATCAAATTACAAATGCAGACTTATCACCACCATGAAGTGTAGACTTTCTGGAAAATTTTCATCCAATGGATCCTTGCATTCCTGAGTTTTTTCCTTATGTACAAGCATTAAACCCTGTTATCCTGTAATGTTATATGTGTGCTGTGTAGGTTGGAGTGAAACCCGAGTTGAAGTGTATGCCTTGCTGTACAAGGATCAGGATGAAGATACTGCCCCACCTGTTGAAGGCACGCCAGTCTGCTAACATCTTCCCGAGCAATATCCAGGTGATGTACATGATAGGATTCCTTGCATTTGTTGCTTATTAAAATATTTATTAAATTTAATTTCCAATATTAATCTGTGGTAACCACAATATTTTTCTGTTAAACAAATTCAGAAAGCCAAGATAATGCAGACTGGAAAGTGGAAAATACCTTTCATAAGTACATTGTAAAGTGCTTCACCGGCTATCTCATTTCATGTCTTTATACTTCTTGTATCAATTAATACAGTAAAAAAAGGTGAATAGAAAGCTCAGGAATTTTGGGGCAGCAGGGTTATGTCCTCCATGTGAAATGTGTTTGAGTGTTGATGTAATACACTGGGTTTCATGTAATTTTTAGGCAAAAAAAAATTCATGACTTAGTTTTACCTCACTTTGACCTTAACTTTTTCTTACCTTAACGTATTTGTTACTGATAAGAATGATTCAAATTGGCTATGTCTTGGTTAACACAATAATTGTGTTTCGTAAAAAGGGAAAACAATTCGGAAACACTTTACTACTAAAGAAGTTGTTGGGTGTGACCCTTCTCATTCAATGGATGGAAATAAGCAGGGACCCACCAGCCAATGGCCTTTAAAATTGTTGTGGACCCCTAGATTTTCTGAGAAAGCTAATACGTCCTCTGTGCAAGAAGTATTGAAAGAACGAGGTTGGGCATCCTTGTCCAAAATCATGTCACTTTGATCTTGACTTTATTTGGACTTCTGAGTAAATTAAACAAGTACTGTAGTTTTTTTGTTCCAACTAGCATGAACATCATTTGCTTCGATAGCCCTTGGATATTAAACAAATGTTGCTCAAAACCATTCACAACCCCACCATACCACACAATCTGTTCAACATTGCCCTAATTAGGGCTTTAAATTATTGAAATGGTCTAATCAGTACCATGTTGATCCCACTTACCTGGGTCATGTATGTTTATCAATCAAAGTGTCCTGTTTTCAGCTTATCTTCGACCTACTCTATGGTATAAACACAAACACCAAGCTGAAGGCTTATGGGATACAGATGATACACCACATGTGTCTCAAGTGAGTTGGTTCTACAATAACAGATAATTTGAGCCTTGCTCTATGAAAAGGGGGTTTAATGCATGTGCGTAAAGTGTCATCCCAGATTAGCCTGTGCAGTCAGGGACAACACTTTCTGCCTAAACTGGATTTTTGTCAAGAAGAGTCTTCCTTTAAACACAAAATACCATTATATTGGAAAGTGTCGTCCCTGATTAGCCTGTGCAGACTGCACAGGCTAATCAGGGGCGACACTTAACACACATGCATTAAAGCCCTTTTTCACAGAGCGCAACCCATATGTAACAGACCAGAAATGGGCACTTATATTTGTCTGCTTTCATATTTATATATGCATCAATATTTTGGTGTTAAGGATACAAATCTGTGATAAAAATAGGTTCTCTTGACTTATTCTTTTAACTGTTATTACTACTTAAATTTACGTTTAAATGCTTTAATTTTATAATAATTGTAGTATAACATGTGCATTACTAACTATCACAGGCACATTGAGGTTAAATGCTCCAGTCATCTCATTTCAGTTGCACTGACCAGAAGTTTGCAACATTCAGTCCCGTTTTGCAAACAAAACTTATTAACCTTGTGAGGGAAGCCGAGGAGGTAAGATTGTTGCTTCAACGTGCTTTGAACTACATTTTGGTAGTAGACTAATGATCAGAATTTCAAAACTACCATCTTTCTTGTTGATACATGTAATTTAATTAATCTTGTGTTTCTAAATGGCTCATGTCTATGCAACAATCTTAAAAAGATGTTGATTTGAGTTCGTTAGACAAACGTTTTGGTACCAAACTAATTATTTGATATTTGAAAACTACAAGTTCTCTTGTTCATAATGTGATCATTTATCCTTTTTGGGTTGTGCAAAAATGGGTGTTAGGACGTGACGGAACAGTGTAGCCTCCAGATATGCCCTTACATCCATATACTCTGATTATGAGTCATAGTGTTTGCTAAAGAGAATACGAAACCTTGTTTTGGTTGAGCCCTTCAGAAAATCTTTTTGTCATATGAGAAAGATAATATAGATCCTTCTTAAGTAAAGTAAAGCAGGAATTAACATATGGACATTTGATCAGACTAAGAACATGATATACATTAAGTCACTGAGACCTCAAGTTATTTGTTTGAAATAGATGTCATTTATACTGACGACATCAATTTTTAGATTTGGACAGTAAAAGTGGACGCAATCTTTTCCAGCCACAAAAGTTGATGTGGTGATTTGCTGTGAAATTATTTCTATGGCCAATGTCCCTCTTACTCTGATTAAAGTGGGGCAGTGATAGGTTATAAACCTTGGTATGTGCACTGAGTACTGGGCTCCAATTCACCAACATTTTAAGTTTAAATTATAGACTCAGACTTAAGAAATGAATCGAAATATTGTTTTCTCCATAATTTGTATCATAAAACAATCACATTCAATATAAAGAGAACTACTCAAAAATCACTTTTCATTCATTGAACATTTGATATCTCTAGAAAAAAAAATTAGGAAAAATAAGTCTGAGTCTATAATTTAGACTTAAAATGTTTGTGAATACTGACCCAGGGCTGAGTCTGGTAAAGCAGAATACCCAGGAAAACTGTGATTAGGTTCACTGACCACTCTCAAAGGACTAAACTCCTATTGAATAGGGCAACAAATGTAAATGAAAAGCAAAATGATGTGTGTATGAATTTGATAGTTTACTGTCTTCCCTTGTCTCCAAATAGGACCCCAAAGTGATCCGCCTGGCGTATGTAGCCCTGGGAAAGCTGGTTCACAAGTTTCCACAGCTTGTATCTACAAACATTGCTCTAGTTCAAGTCTTCTTTAGCGTCATATCACAGGTAAGCGGATATTGTATAACATTGTAGAGTTTACCGATTCTTAACTAGATTGTAGTAAAATTTTATTTTTAACTGCACAGGCAATTCTTGGAAAACACTTATCGCACATGCATTAAGCCCAGTTTTACCAGAACACGGCTCATACGGTCCCTGTTTCTGCGCCAGGTGGACAGTGAGACGCGCCTGGCTGTACAGGAGGCACTGGCCTTGATGGCAGACGCGTTCCGTGACCTTAGTGACCTCAACCGGGCCATGATGGAGGCAATCCTCACAGAGGCTATAGACAAGGTGGGTCACCATGGTAATGGAAGAAGTAGTTAATACCTGTTTATTACACCTTAAAGTAGATGGGGTATAATTAATTCACAGAAAATGCCTCTCTGTCTGTCCGTAGACACAATCTTGTTTGGATAAGTACTCCTGCACTTTTCAACACACAAAATTGAAACTTTCATCAATTGTTCTTTATGATATAAAGTTATACACGTCAAAATTTTATTTTGATTTTCCCACGTTAAAACTTGTCCCTTTTTCACCTTAGAATTTCTACAACATAATAATTACAACTTTATAATTACACTTTGATACTATAATGCAAAACATCCTGTGTTGCTTGATATTCCTCACTTCAGTTACAAACTCTAATACATGCTTGATGGTATCATAAGCGTTGTTTAGACAGTCTAGAGTCTTTTCTGTGTTTGATGTGGGATAACAAACCCGAGATTTCTTGATCACAAGGCACAAACCATGTCAATTATGCCACCGCAACTGGTTGAATACATTTAGCTTCTTGAAAATCCTATTAGATATAGTCTGACTTTTGTGTCCAGTGTTTAGTTATTGGAAGTTAAAAAAACACAACTTATTTTAAGGAAAACTTTTTTAATCAATGAAAATCCGCTTTTTGGTAACAAATATGTTGAGAGAGTGTTATTGTAAAATGAAGTAAAAGCTTTTACTGTTCTGCTTATCTAGATTGCAGTTTATTTCAAATAGTTTGCTAGTTGATTAATTTGCTGGTGTATAGGTTGCCTCTAGACATATGTACTTAAGTTAGATTTTAGTCCTTCTTAAAATATAAGAATGACACATTATTACTGACTTGTACACACTGTTTTGCAGGATGATCCTCAGTCGCGCATGATGGCTGTGCAGTACTGTGAGAAGATCTTCCCTAGAGACCATGTGCCTGCCAGCTACATCCTACTGCTGGCTGCAGGGGACCAGTAAGTACACTTGCTGCAGGGAACCAGTTAGTACACTTGCTGTAGGGGACCAGTAAGTACACGGGCTGCAGGGGACCAGTAAGTACACTTGCTGTAGGGGACCAGTAAGTACACTGGCTGCAGGGGACCAGTAAGTACACTTGCTGCAGTGAACCAGTTAGTACACTTGCTGTACGGGACTAGTAAGTACACCGGCTGCAGGGAACCAGTAAGTACACTTGCTGCTGGGGACCAGTAAGTACACTTGCTGCTAAGGAACAGTAAGTATGCTTGCTGCAGGGGACCAGTAATTACCGTAATTACTTTAAGTGTTCGGACACTGTAAGTTTTCGGACAACCTCTTTTTAAGCCAAAATAATTATTTTTTGTGACTACAATTTTTCCGACACCTAGATTTTCAGATTTTTGTATTTTATAAAGAATCAATATATTTGAGTTAATCCAGTTTCTCATCACACATGTGTTTTACAAGCTAATGATGGTCATAAAACCTGGCAGATGAATGTGAGAAGTCATTGGACATTTGGGTTAGTTGGGTAAATATGCTTGTATACTGGTAATAGACAATGGCTTTTTGAGAAATGGTTGCCAAATAATTCAAATGGTGTTCTTAGCATCAACAAGGGGCATGTGTGTCCAGCATCAATTTGGGGTATGTGTGTTCAAGCAACACTATATATTGTTCCACTCTGTGTTTCAGGAAGGAGGATATCCGTATCGAGGCTCGCAAGGCGCTCAATATCAACGGGGGTATGGACAAACTGACCTCAAACAAGTCTCCTGTTGCCTTGGATACCATCATATTGCCAGCGTTCCCTCGCATGGTTCTGTACATCAAGGAAAAGGTCAGACATCCATACTGCATGTTGAGTGTTTAGTGTGAAACTGTTGTTTGCTGTATCTAGGATTCTGCTTTGTTAACTATATAAGCCACTCTGTGGGAAAACGGGGCTTAATGCATGTGCGTAAAGTGTCGTCCCAGATTAGCCTTTGCAGTCTGCACAGGCTTATCAGTGACAACATTTTCTGCTTTTATTACATTTCTAGTTTAAATGAAGTCTTATCCAAAGGAAAATCTACTTTAGGCGGAAAGTGTTGTCCCTGATTAGGTTGTGCAAACTGCACATGTTAATCAGGGACAACACTTTCCGCACATGCATTAAGCCCTGAACCCTAATCCTGTATTGTATTACTTTATACTGTTGTTCTGGTAGTCCTCACTTGGTCAGATAGTTATGGAGTCTCGAAGAGACTTGGAAACAGAGGCAGTCTTCATAATAATTAATGGGCCCAAGACCTGCAACATGTAAAAAAATAAAATGTAGTTTTAACACTGTTGCTGCCATTACATGCAAAATAAACTATTAGGCTTGTCATAAGAATAGCAAGTTCTAATGTCTGTGGTTTTAAATGTTTTGGTCTTATGATGANGACGAGTTCGAAAATGTCCAGATCAGTGAAAAAACATGGCCACCAGGGGGCGGGGCAGTTTTCTCTATATGTATATAGTGAAAACATGTGAACGCTCTAGAAGTCACATTTTTGGCGCAATTTTTATGAAATTTGGTCAGAACATTTGTTTCCTATAGATATGAGAGTTGAGTTCAAAAATGGTTCCAGTCTGTTGAATAACATGGCTGCCAGGGGGGGTTGGCGCATTTTCCTTATATTTATATAGTAAAAAAAGCTTTTGAACACTCGAGATGTCACATTTTTTGCCCAATCATCATGAAACTTGGTGAAAACATTGGTTTTATTTACCTCTCAGATGAGTTCGAAAATGGTCCTGATCGGTCAAAAAACATGGCCTCCAGGGGGGTGGGGCAGTTTTCCTTATATGACTTTAGAGAAACCTTGTGAACATTCTAGAAGTCACATTTTTTGCCTAATCATCGTGAAACTTAGTCAAGACATTGGTTTTATTGATAGATCGGACAAGTTGGAAAATGGCTCAGATCGGTGAAAAAAAAACACTTTTTACCTCACCTGATTGCTCAGGTGAGGTTTTAGGATCCGTCTTTGTCCGTCGTCTGTCCGTCTGTCCACATTTGGTTTGTAAACACTCTAGCATTCACATTTCAAGCATTCTTTATCAAAGTTGCTGTGAAGCTATATGGCCACCAGATCTCAGTCAAGTTTGATAATGATCAAAATCGCATAATAAATGCCAGAATTATTGCCCTTAGATTGTAAAAAAATTCATTATATTATACAAAATCCTCGTAAACACCCTAGAGGTCACAATTTTGTTTCATTTGGTCATGAGGGGTCAAAATATAGGTTACCAGGTCAAATCTTACAAAAACCTCGTAAACACTCCATACACCAGAGTTTTGGTTCAATAATGATGAAATTTGACCAGGATGTTTGTCTGGACATTATCTAAGCCAAAGTTAGATGTTTGGTAATGTGGGAACAAAATCTAGGTCATGGGGTCTTATCTTACAAAAACCTATGTAAACACACAAGAGGCCATAGTTTTGGTCCAATAATGATGATACTTGACCAGGATGTTTTTCTTGATGATATCTAGGCAAAGTTTGACATTGGGTCATGTGGGGTCAAAATCTTGGTCACAAGGTCCAAATGTTACAAAAACCTTGTAAACACTCAAGTGTCCATAATGTTTGATTCAATAATGATGATACTTAAGGAGGAAGTTTGTTAGGGCAATATTTAGGCAAAGTTTAGCATTTGGGTCATGTGGGTCAAAATCTAGGTCACCCGGTTAAAGCTTGAAAAACCTTGTTATTACATGTTCCAAGTCAGGTTCAGGTGAGCAATCAAGGGCCATCATGGCCCTCTTGTTGAATAATTTGGGCAAAGTAATATATTTACATTTTGCCGAAATGGTCTATACCATTCTTAATACTAATACATGTATGCATATTGCCTATTGCAAAAGGTTGCTTTATTAAAATATAATAATTGACAAAACAAAGTGTCTGTTGATTTTAAATTCCACTTTTTTTCCTTTAAAATTATCCCATACTACAACAAAGAATTATTCTAGATTCTTCAAGATCAACTGTTTTGGTTTGTCTAGCATTGATTTTTTAAACTTGGTTTACTTTTTTGGTAATAATTCAACAAATACCAGCTACGTCCCGAAGTTTTATTTGAAATTGCACCACCAAATCAACAACTACACCCACATGTCTACTGTAGCTATTTTTGTGTGCAGGCAGATCTACGCGTGACCTCCCAAAAGCGTTACGAGGGGTCGGGTCACACGCTGCCATTCAACCCGGCCACGTTCTCCGAGATGTTGGTGTTCCTGCGCGCCTGCCTTGCCAGAAGTGCAGGTCTTGCTCCAGACGTCGATGGTGTGGCTGAGATGAAGGAACAGGCTCCTCTTATCTCCAAATACGTCTCTGCACTACTTAATGTAAGGAAATTAATGGATAAATATGACTATGACAGATAAATGTTTTTGCCTTCCTGATACCTCTACGGTGTATTTTTAGCTCACCTGAGCACAACGTGCTAATTGTGAGCGTTTGTGATCGCCTATTTTCTGTCATCAACATTTACCTTGTTAACACTCTAGAGGCCACATTTATTGCCCAATCTTTATGAAACTTGGTCAGAAAATGTGTCCCAATTATATCTTGGACAAGCTCAAAAAAGGGCTTTTTTCCTTATAAGGCTATAGTAAAACCTTGTTAACACTCAAGAAGTCAGATTTTTAGTCCAATCTTCATGCAACTTGGTCAAAACATTTGTTCTAATGATATCTGAGCTGAGTTTGAAAATGGTTATGGTTTTCGTCGAAAAACATGGCCCCCAGGACGACATCTGAGGACACAAACTTTTCGGAAGTTGTTCCCCTATACTGTCCCTTATACAACCATGCAAACATTGATCCTTATAGATAGACAGACATCATATGTATGTCTGCAAGTTAATTGTCTACCCAGTGATGCAATTATGAGCCAGTTTCTGGGAAAATGAGGCTTATTAGCATGTGCAAAAAGTGTCGTCCCAGATAATCCTGTGCAGTTTGCACAGGCTTTTCAGGGACAACACTTTCCACCTAAACTGGATTTTCGCTAAGAAGTGACTCCCTTTAAATGAAAAATACCAGCACAGGCTAATCTTTCACAACACTTTACACGCATGCATTAAGCCGCATTTTACCAAAGCGAGGTTTATGTGTTTATTGATCACCGCTGATTGTTGTAGGAGGACAGCTCAGAGAGAAGTCCTGTACAGACGTATGTGACACTGGCTGTGATGCTGGTGAAGGCAGTAGTGGGTGAGTAACACACACATGATGAGCATACCACCAATGTCTTGAACTGTCTCATCTGGTTTAATCCCCACCACAAAGTAGGTGGGCATTGTTGTAGAGGCCAGGCAGTTTAATGTCATGATCATTTTTACTAAAAAAGAGTTTCTGCTCAATTGGTTAGGTAAGGGTGGAGGTATTGTTCTGAAACTGTTTATGTAGGTAGCTTACTTGCATACATATCTTGGGATTACAATTAAAATAACTTATTGTGTAAAACACTGAGAACCTATTCTGTGGTATTGCCATGTTTCTTGTTACATAGTTTGATAACATCTGATTTACATGTGATATCTTCTGAATGCACACTTGTTTCTCAGGTGAACTGCCCATGTACTGCCTGCTTGAAATGGTTGCCATGGCTGCGGAGCTGCTGGTCCCACAATTTATCAAATATCTAGACTGGCTCAAGGTAATTATCACGAGACCTTGAGATTTGAACCAGATAACCCTAAATGATTTATTCAGTCATTTTGAAATGTGTATTATTTTGATGCTCAGCATTTCTCATCAGCTTAAAAAGGTTTTAAAGAATCATACATTACGGTTATGTTCATAGCTTGGAATAGAGTGTTCTTTAACAGGTATTTCCATTCCCTAATATTTAGACTGAAGTTTTTTAATCTGCATGTAAATATTGGTATTTATAGTGTTGGTTACATTTAAAATCTTGATTGCAGAACATCTTTTAAAATTAATTGCCAAATGTTTTCTACAGCCCACTTCATCCACTTTAATTTTCTATGTTGTACTTTGTACCCCATGTTTAAAATTTCTGCAAAATGTTTGCAATATTTATTCCTCCCTTTCAAACAAGGGAGGTTTATTTCTCTACAAACGCTTCTGTCCATCTGTCAGTGGGATGGTCAGTTGATCTGTGGACAACCCATGATCATGCAAACAGTATGATGGTCAAGTGTGAGGAAAGAAAGACGCAAACCCTTTGTGGTCAACATGTCAAACTTCAAGGTTACTGGGATTGTAAAACATGAAATGAAGACCATATTGTTTCTGCATATCTGCACAATACTTAGACCTTTGATAATGAAAATTGGTAGAGCAAAACCTCTATCAATTTAGTGATCAATAGGTCAAAGATCAAGGTCACAGGGGCTTGTTACTTAAAATCTTTCCTATTTCATTATGTAGAGAACCCTTTGACCTATAAACATGCAATTGGTTTGATGGTTACATGCGCTCAACAGGTAAAAGGTTAAGGTAACAGGGGCTTTTATACTGAAAGTAGTTTTAGTACAATACCTTTATAATGATTTTACCTGATTTTCAGGTCAACATGTAAAAGTTTAATGTCATAGGGTTATGCAACATTAAAAAAACTAATAATTTAAAAAAAAATGACTTGTCTTTAAGTGGGGGCTCGTACATGTACATGTTTCACAACAATCTATATTCATTGAGCATTTGTAGGAATACTCTGCTAGTGTGGATCACTGTACATAACTCCCTTACAGACCCTGGTGTTCTCAAAGAATGATGGTATCCGTGACCATGCAGCTAACCTGTACGCCATAGTGGTGTGTAGCCATGGAGATGAGGGCTGCACTCTGGATGCGCTGGAAACCATGCAGAAGTCACTGTCGAGTAAGGTTAGTAAAATTGAATTTATTCTTGTCACAAATTATTCCTTTTATATAGAAGAAAAGGCAGGCTATCAATTCTACTCGCCATTTTGTCGGCTTCCAAGCTAGGGTAGTTTTTTGGTAAGCTATCTGCAATTTCTTGAGGGATTTCATTGAAACTTAAAACATGTATTCCCCATATTACAATGACTTTATATGCCAAGCTTGGTTTTTCTAGATTAAAATTTGTCAAAAAGCTATTAATTAAAATAGCAAAACGGCTTCAACTGAATTTTTCAATAATAAAATAAGTTATTGTTATGAAACTTCCTACATCAATACCTCATAGTCAGACCTCGATTGGGCTGCATGTGGTATGAATGAGGTCAAGGTCAAGGTAATTGTTACTAAAAATAGAAAAATGGATTCCATTAAGTAACTCAAGAGCAAATTGAGCTATTGTCATGCAACTACATACATAGATGTGTTCCATCAAAACTTCATTTGAGTTGCAGATTGGGTTAAGGTCACTGTTATTTAATATAGACATTTTGTTTATGCTTGATAAATTGATAACATATTGAGCCATTGTATTGAAACTCCTTACATAAATGCCTTATGTTCGGATATAGCATTAGATTATGTTGGGTGTGTGGAGTCGAAGTTGTAGGTCAACCAATGTGGATATTGAAGAATTGTTTGTACTCAATAATTTGAAAACAAATTTGCTATTTGTAATGAAATGTGATACAAAGATTCCTAGTGTCCAGGGAATGCACATGAAGTGGGTTCGATCAGGGTCAAGATCACTGTAACTTAATATAGAAACATTCAGGGCAGGTGTTTATTTTAGTCACATTTACGATGACAAAGCTCTAGTTTGAATTGACCAATCTTGATGAAACTTTGGCTTTAGCAAATTTGCATGGTCACCTACCTCGTATTTAGGGTTAATCGGGTCAACGTCACTGTTACTTAAAATGTTAAAATGTTTTCTTCTTACATGCAGAGCTAACTAAGGATTGCATATATTAAAAACTTAAAAAGCGTTTCGATTAAATAACTTAAGTTGAGATGGAGCTATTGCACTGAAATTTTGTAGTTAGCTTACAGCAGTTCATGCTTGGGATTGCAGAATTATTTAAATTATGTTGTGTAATTTTATTATGTGAAATTACGTTGATTAATTAGTATGACATTTAACATATTCAGGTGCTGGAGACCCAGCATGGTGCCATGCTTACCCTGGGCTACATGGTTGGGCAGTTACTTAGGAGGACAAGACAGGGAGACATGAGCAGGGCTGTCAGCCCCAAGACCCTCACCATCATGGAGCAGGCCGTCCGGGAAATTGGTATGGAATCACACTATTGTTTCTTTAACTGTCTCAAAGTCCTGGCAAAATTGTTAATACTTAAAAAAAAAACGCCTGTAACTCTAGCAGCAATAATTGGATAACTCGAGCACATTTGTCGGCCCCTAATATGGCATAATATTGAAATTTATCCCTGCATATCTCACAGAAGTTCTTCACACCTATGTGAATGGATTTCCTTACCTGGGGGCGTATTGTTTGCACATTTATATAGCTGCCAAAAGATTAAGAGGATGTCCTCTCAAAACATGTTAATTCTTTATTGTATTTATTATAATATAATACAATAATTGTTTAAAGCCATAAATAAACCTGCTGTAATGACATTAAACAATAATGTCATTGATACAAATTTACCAAATTGTTAATTTCTTAGGAGTGACAGAATTATTAGAACATATTTGTTGTAGGCATAATTTTTTTTTAATTATAATTTTATTGAAAACCTCAGAATTCTCTGGATGATATTGAGATTTTACCGATGACTAAGGTACAGGCATGAGGTTAAGAGGATGTGTTCATTTAACATTCTGCTATTGTTTTTCAAATAACAAAGAATGCAATATTTTGATTCATTTTTATAGCAAACATAAAAGAAAACAGTATTGCATGTGGTTTTTATCAAATTCCACATTAAATAACATTTTTAATCCAGAAACTTATTTTTATGCCCCTGGTAGGGTGGCATATAGCGGTTGAACTGTCAGTCTGTCCGTCTGTCTGTCCGTCCGTCTGAAAACTTTAACGTTGGCCATAACTTTTGCAATATTGAAGATAACAATTTGATATTTGGCATGCATGTGTATCTCATGAAGCTGCATATTTTGAGTAGTGAAAGGTCAAGGTCATCCTTCAAGGTCAAAGGTCAAAAAACAAAATCAAGGGAAGTAATAAGCTTTAAAAGGGAGATAATTTCTAAACCTGCCAAATGATATATTGAAATTTTATTTCAAAGCAGGCCAATAGGGGGCATTGTGTTTCTGATGAACATATCTCTTGTTTCCACCAAAAATACAAGAATTCATGATAAAACGTTTTTATGAAATAAAACAACACATTTAATTGAAAACTAATTCATATTGCATATATCATTTGTAAGAAATAATGAAATTATGTTCATGTTTGAAAGCACTTGGTGGGAATAAAATATATGGTTCCCGTAGGCTAGTGTACTAACGCAGTTTACTCCAGAGGTTTCTCAGACTATCGCTTGTATAGAGACTATACAATTAGAACTCACCTACCCCTAACAATTTTCAATGAAGATTTGAGCTCGACAATTTACTGAATACTGTGAAACCATTTATTTTCGTCAGCACGAAATTTCGTCATTTTTCAAAAAATGACTATTTCGTCAGCACTTAAATTCGTCAATTTCTGATTTTTGAAAAAAAAATATACAAAAATGCGTCTGTCATTTTCCGATTTTTTTAAAATACTTTTTCGCTCAAAATCGATTTTGCGGGTTAATCATGGTTGAAAGAGGGGGGTAACTTGGGAGTCACTCGCAGGAGTTGGGCCCTGTTTATCACATGTCAATTAACTTGTCTTTTGTTATCAGGAGATAATTACCGGCCATTGTTATTGTATGCCATAAAATAGTTCATTGTAATGATTAGCGGATTAGTGGGACTGGATAACCGTTAGCGACTACCGGTTATACTATTACCATGTATGTGCTATCGATCTTTCGAATCATTGACAGCTTTGACAAGTTTAACGAGGCATGTTTCATTTTATTGTTATTTGTGGACAATATGCATTTTAATCTTTCTGCTAAAATGCAATTAAAAACGTAACGGTCAAAAAGAAATTAAATAAGCAATCCAGACGGTTTAGTTATATGCAAACGCAGGGTAATTGTTAAAAGAAATTTACTTTTCATTTTCGCCAGGATTTCAGAATTCCCCGAGAAGCATGCTTTTTGCATGCCTGCGTATGATGCAATACAACGTTGCTTGGTATCGTATTGCATTCAATCTAAAATATTTAAATTCGCTCGTACATAAATGGCCAAATTTTTGTTAAATTGATATTGTAAATTTATGAAATTATCGGGTATATATGCACATTAGAAAAGCGGTATGTATTCAGTTATCGATACCCATTTACTTCTTTCAATTTCGTTTATTTTCTTTGATCTATCGCGTGTTGGATTCGCCTTCACACCCATGAACGATAAAAAAGTTGTTAACAATTAGCGCTTATCATTACTATTTTACCTAAACGAAGTCAACGCATTCGATACAGCTTTACTGCATTCGCAACNTGTTTATCACATGTCAATTAACTTGTCTTTTGTTATCAGGAGATAATTACCGGCCATTGTTATTGTATGCCATAAAATAGTTCATTGTAATGATTAGCGGATTAGTGGGACTGGATAACCGTTAGCGACTACCGGTTATACTATTACCATGTATGTGCTATCGATCTTTTGAATCATTGACAGCTTTGACAAGTTTAACGAGGCATGTTTCATTTTATTGTTATTTGTGGACAATATGCATTTAAATCTTTCTGCTAAAATGCAATTAAAAACGTAACGGTCAAAAAGAAATTAAATAAGCAATCCAGACGATTTAGTTATATGCAAACGCAGGGTAATTGTTAAAAGAAATTTACTTTTCATTTTCGCCAGGATTTCAGAATTCCCCGAGAAGCATGCTTTTTGCATGCCTGCGTATGATGCAATACAACGTTGCTTGGTATCGTATTGCATTCAATCTAAAATATTTAAATTCGCTCGTACATAAATGGCCAAATTTTTGTTAAATTGATATTGTAAATTTATGAAATTATCGGGTATATATGCACATTAGAAAAGCGGTATGTATTCAGTTATCGATACCCATTTACTTCTTTCAATTTCGTTTATTTTCTTTGATCTATCGCGTGTTGGATTCGCCTTCACACCCATGAACGATAATAAAGTTGTTAACAATTAGCGCTTATCATTACTATTTTACCTAAACGAAGTCAACGCATTCGATACAGCTTTACTGCATTCGCAATTTACAGGAAATGTCACGGGTCAGTTAAATACACTGTATAATGCACACCCTTTGTGTCAAAACCGGATTAAACTTGATTGAGAAACAGACACAGTATGTATGCGTGGATTACGTTGGGGATTTTAATGTCTCATGTCAACGGTAATTCAGTCTTAATTTTGTTTAAACATTGGACATAATTATTCGTTAGGAACTTAAATTCGTCAATCGGTCTACTGACGAAATAGACGAAAATTAATGTTTGACGAATAATAATGGTTTCACAGTAGTCTTTTACAGGACTCGTGTTAAATTGATGAAAGTGTATTCCACAGAAAATACTGTAATGGTATCTTTCAGCTTGTAAAACACATGCACAGTCTAACTCAACTATATATAAATGAAGGAAACTACCTGAGCCTATTATTAATGCTGATGAGTTCACGAGTATCAGCTTCATGTGACCTATTGCATCAAAGTCTGTCTTTACAGCTTGTCTAGTAAAAGGAGTGGATGAGTCCAGTCCCCTTCTTGTGTCTGGGGCGTGTCAGTCCCTGGGGGAGATAGGTCGCAACGCCCCCCTGACCCTGCCCCTGGGAGGGGAGGCGTCAACAGAGGAGATCACCAAACTGTCCGTCATCAACAACCTTTTGGGCATCATCAAGTCTGGAAAGGAGAACGTCAAGGTACCATGAGTACATTGGGTATTACTACCACGGCCCGTATTCACCAACCCATTCTTATACTTAAGAATAAAGAATAGACTTAGAACCAAGAAAAATACATCCAGCCTTGGATATATACAGGCTACCACTGGTGCTTAGGACATTATTAACATTTTTTCACCAAGAATGGTGTCGATAGAAGGTGTTAATTCAAAGTTTGCAATTTTTTAATATTCCAATTTAAAGAATAGTCTTTATTTTTAGAATTAAGTCTAAGAATGGTTTGGTGAATACGGGCCCAGGAGTAGGAATCTGAGGCTAGCATTGGGCAACACATGCTTATATAGCGTTCTTATGAAAAACAATCATGCATATTGTCCAAGAATCATAGTATAAACAGTTCTGGAACCATTCGTTCAAAATATTTACCTTGGTCAAATTCAGAATTGCTAACTTCTTAGGAGAAAATTCGATTTTATCTTTCTTTGCTGGAATAAACTTCCACATGAAGCCATATTTCTGTATGCCTGGTTAATAAATTGTTCTGAATTTAAACAGTGTTTGATTAAGAGCGGATCATCAAATTTATTAGCAATAAAAATTAACCATGGTTATCCTTAATCCATGAGTAATTTTTCGAACAGCTGGGCCCTGTAAGTCATAGATTACATGCTATGTGCATGAATAACTTCCTGAATTTGAAGACCATTTCCACATTTCCAGCTTAAAGATCAAACAAAAAAGTTGTGTAAAGTGTCTTGTATAGGGAAATGTTATTGTTCAGCATACAATAATTTTAGACATCTGTAATACAGAAGAAATCATTATAATAATAAGATCCTTTTTATACGAATTAACATGGTCTTCTGCAGAATTGTTATGCCTCCTTTTGAAGAAGAGGGGGTATATTGTTTTGCTGGATGTAGGTTAGTCGGTCTGTCTGTCGGTCGGTCTGTCTGTGAAAATCATTTCCGATCAATAACTTGTGAACATATTGACTGATTGGCTTGATACTTCTCATGTGCATTGGTCTTGGACAGCAAATGACCCATATCAAATTTGGGGTCACTAGGTCAAAGGTCAAGGTCACTGTCACAATAAATGTGAAAATTGTTTCCGTTCAAAAACCTTGTCAATGAATTGACCAATTGGCTTGATACTTCACGTGTGCATTGGCCTTGGACAGTAGATGACCCCTATTGAAATTGGGGTCACAAGATCAAAGGTCAAGGTCATTGTCACAATAAGTGTAAAAATAGTTTCCAATCAATAACTCGTCAACCAATTGACTGATTGACTTGATACTTCACTTGTGCATTGGCTTTGGACAGTAAATGACCCCAAATGAAATTGGGGTCCCTAGGTCAAANCAGAACTCTTGTTTAATTCCTTTTTGTCTAAGAACATTGGTATGTGTAGTAAAATCTCCACAACTGTTAACATTTTGTTTGTGTCAAATCTTTATGTGGAGTTTTAACTCTATTGATGACTCTTACTTTTTTTACTGAATATATACATAAATCCATGTGTGTAAGGTGTTGTTCCAGATTAGGCTGTGCGGACTGCACAGGCTGATTAGGCTGTGCGGACTGCACAGGCTAATCTGGGACGACACTTTACGCACATGCATTAAATCCCCTTTTCACAGAGCAAGGCTCATATGTATATTACAGAGCAAGGAGCGTGCTGCCCTCTGCCTGGGACAGCTGTGTGTGGGGGACCCAGGGCTGCCTTACAGGAAGATGGTGATAGAGGGCCTCATGAAGTCAGTCACAGTATGTACCGCATACATTTAATCCTCATTCTAGGAGATTGGGGCTTTATACATATGCACGAAGTGTCGTCCCAGATTAGCCTGTGTAGTCTGCATTGGCTAATAAGGGACAACACTTTCCGCCTAAACTGGATTTTTGCTAAGAGCAATATAGAGACTCTTAATTCAAATTTTACAAGTTTTCTTTAACTTGAACTTTCCCAAGTTTAATTTTCCTTGACTCTGAATTTTGAATTTTAGACTGAAAATGTTAAGCATTTTAGATGAAGTCAAGTATTTTATGTATGGTTTATTTAAGGCCAGTTCTTATAAGATGATTTGCAATTTGTTCGGAAAGGAAGACTTAGTTAAAACACTTTCTTCTGGCTTGCTGTTTCAAACTTGAAGACTTCCATGGCTGTTCTTTTGGAAGTTTTTTGACAAAATAAAACCAAATTCCTCTCAAATTTATTTTTATACAAGCCCTGCTGGAATTAAATGTGTTAAAAATCTTAATACGTACAAAACGCAATGTATTTTTCTTTGAAAACTTTGATCCATGTTGTAGACGCGACAGGTGGACCTGCAGTTTGGCCTTGGAGAGGCGCTGGTGTTTGCTGCACAAGGACCGAGCGCTCCCATTGGTCGAGACATGTGGACTCAGACAGAGTCTGAATGGAAGGTGAGTACCAAGCGCTCCTATTGGTTGAGACATGTGGACTCAAGACAGAGTCTGAATGGAAGGGGAGTACCAAGCGGTCCTATTGGTTGAGACATGTGGACTTGGACAGAGTCTGAATGGAAGGTGAGTACCGAGCGCTTCCATTGGTCGAGACATGTTGACTCAGACAGAGTCTGAATGGAAGGTGAGTACCAAGCGCTCCCATTGGTCGAGACATGTGGACTCAGACAGAGTCTGAATGGAAGGTGAGTACCGAGCGCTCCTATTCGTTGAGACATGTGGACTCAGACAGAGTCTGAATGGAAGGTGAGTACCGAGCCCTCCCATTGGTTGAGACATGTGGACTCAGACAGAGTCTGAATGGAAGGTAAATTGACACCTGTTAAAGCTTGGTTGCATAAAAATGTTCAGGCTCACAGCAATACTTTTTAGTCCATCCCTTTGAAGTTACTTACTTAGTAAGGACTTCATAGATATATCAAACCCAGACTTTTCAGTCGCCAGTAAGACACTATATCCATTACACTATTGGAACATGACATGGAAAGTTGTAATGCACATTATTTTTTTTTATTAACTATTTTGTATTGCCTGTAAGGAGGAACTAGTGCAAACAAGTTCATTTGAAATAACTCAAACTTAACAAGGTTACTTTGTATGGGTACTTGTAACTGCAGCAGGGTTACATATAAGGAGAACTTATATTGCCTTGCTATTTGAGATAGCTTTTATAGCGACCAAGTAGAGTGTTTGCCTTGCAACCGGGAGGTCCCGGGTTCATTCCCTATTGTGGTCCAGGATTTTTTTCGAGTTGGTTTACATTTGGCACAACTTGAATAACTCTATTATGTTTGTTTGTCTGTCTGACGTCCCACAGATGTCATGGCAGAAGGAAATTTGTGAAAAAAAATCAAAAATACTGTAGAGGGGGTGTATGTAGCAGCGTTACATATAAGGAGAACTTTAACTTAAACTTATATTGCCTTGCTATATGAGCAAACTTTTATAGTGACACAGTAGAGTGTCTGCCTTGCAACCGGGAAGTTCTGGGTTCATTCCCTATTGTGGTCGGGGATTTTTCAAGCTGGGTTACATAACCAGACTACTTACTTCCAATGTTTTAATCTCCTTATTACTGTGTGCTCATGGCTTCAATGAAAGGGCTACATCTGCTTATTAAGCCAATGTCTTTCTATTTGAACATATGGATGAAGGACTATTGGCTTAATTGTTTTGGTTATAATGAAAAAAAGTATGATTTTAATGGTCTTAGGTTAAATTTACTAAATGATTTTGTGGCCTGGGTGCAAACAAAAGGTTATACAGTAGACTCTGCCAATACCGGACGGTCTGGGGACCGGCCTGATCNCTTATATTGCCTTGCTATTTGAGATAGCTTTTATAGCGACCCAGTAGAGTGTCTGCCTTGCAACCGGGAGGTCCCGGGTTCATTCCCTATTGTGGTCGGGGATTTTTCGAGTTGGTTTACATTTGGCACAACTTGAATAACTCTTATATGTTTGTTTGTCTGTCTGACGTCCCACAGATGTCATGGCAAAAGGAAATTTGTGAAAAAAAATCAAAAATAGAGGGGGTGTATGTAGCAGCGTTACATATAATGAGAACTTTAACTTAAACTTATATTGCCTTGCTATATGAGCAAGCTTTTATAGTGACGCAGTAGAGTGTCTGCCTTGCAACCGGGAAGTTCTGGGTTCATTCCCTATTGTGGTCGGGGATATTTGGAGCTGGGTTACATAACCAGACTACTTACTTCCAATGTTTTAATCTCCTTATAACTGTGTGCTCATGGCTTCAATGAAAGGGCTACATCTGCTAATTAAGCCAATGTCTTTCTATTTGAACATATGGATGAAGGACAATTGGCTTAATTGTTTTGGTTATAATGAAAAAAAGTATGATTTTTATGGTCTTAGGTTAAATTTACTAAATGATTTTGTGACCTGGGTGCAAACAAAAGGTTATATTTGAGCTGTGCTTTGGGAAAAATGGGCTTAATGCATATTTGTAAAGCATCATCCAAGATAAGCCTGCGCAGTCCTCCAAGGTAATCAGGGGTGACACTTAACAATTTTATGGATTTTTTTGTTGAAAGGAAGTCTTTTCTACTCTTCTAAACGAAAATCCAGTCTAGGCAGAAAGTGTGGTCCCTCATTAGCCAGTGCAGACTGCACAGGCTAATCTTTGTTGATACTTACTACCAAGCCCGGTTTTCACATAGACTGGCTAATTTGTATTTTCAGGAGAGGGCAAATTCTGAGAGTGATGAGGTGGAGTGGTATGTAACGGAGCTGCTGGGCAAGTATGTTGTGAGCACAAACCCCCATGTGCGTCAGGCGTCCAGCGTGTGGCTGCTTGCGTTGGTTAAGGGATGCAGCGCTCACCCGGCCCTGCAGGGCAGGCTACCAGTGCTGCAGGGGGCCTTCATGCAACTCCTCTCAGAGAATGATGGTATAACTCCTTCCAAGATATTTTCAAATGCCTGATTTCCTTTCATCTGAAATCACTTATATTACCAGATGTATTTTTGTTTCGATAATGACAAACAAAAAGGATATGCTCTTTTGTATTAACAAGTTAAACAGTAAAAGATGTGATATCCAAGTGCACTTATTAGATAATGTTTTAGACTAACTTACATAACAATTTATTGCCTCTTTAAGTGGAGACTGTTACTTTTTAACGAAAAAATTATCCACTTGTGACTATTTTACGTTAAATAGGATTGACATTTGTGGATGTGTCTATTGCAGAGTTGACTCAGGATATCTCCTCCAAGGGTCTGGGTCTGGTGTATGATGTGTGCTCTAAGGAACAGAAGGACGCGCTAGTGGCAGAGCTCGTGGACACCTTGACGACGGGGAAACGTAAGGTGCAGAAGGTGTCTGCTGACACACAGGTGTTTGAGGAGGATAGTATCGGCAANATTACGTCGATATCTCCAAGGTCAAGGTCACACTTTGAGTTCAAAGGTCAATTTTTTTTATTTTATTTATTTATTTTTTTATTTTTTTTTGGTTTGAAGGTAAAAAATGGCCATAAATGGACTTTTTTCAACTGAAAACCTGGTTTTGTGACAATTTTGTCCCTTGTATATTTTGTATTAGATTAAATTTCCCATGCTAAGCCAAGATAATTATTAAGCCCCCTTATTGAAGGCAATAGACCCTTTCTCTTGCTGGTTGGACTTTTAAGTCATGGAATGAGTTGAACAGTTATGGTTTGATATTTCAGTGTGAATAATAAAATGTGTTGTATTATTCCTGTATAATCAAATAAAATTCTTCTATAAACAACCATGAAAACATTTTCTTCACCAGTTATTTAAAGCATGTAAAGTTTTTCTTGGTTAAAGGTAATGTTTCTTTTGTGTTCTATTACCCAAGTGATTGATTATAGAATTAATTATCTGGATTCTTTTTCAATATACAATGTACACAGAATATATTGGAAATCTCAAAATAATGGATGGAGATGCAGTGGATCTGCAGTCTACGGGTATTCTTCTTTTCAACACCGTAAAAATAGCATTGTATTTCATTGCAGAGGAAACCTATCCACATACAAAGAGTTATGCTCAATTGCAAATGACCTGAATCAACCAGACCTCATCTACAAGTTCATGCATCTGGCCAACCATAATGCACTGTGGAATTCCAAAAAGGTATGATACACATTGCACAAAATATAGATGTTATCAAAAACGATGTGATGGAAATTGTTAAAATATTATGTTATCAGTGAACATACATTTTCTCACATTCTTCTTTTGTGCCTTTTGCATCATGTACATGTATGTTTGTGATAGTAGAGACATATATTTATTAGTTCCCTATGAGTGTAACAATAAAATCTTCATGTGATATATATGAGCCTCGCTCTGGGAAAACAGGGCTTAATCCATGTGCGTAGAGTGTTCTCCCAGATAAGCATGTGCAGTCCGCACAGTCTTTCCATGGACGACACTCCCTGCCTAAACTGGATCGCTAAGAAAAAATTCCTTTAAACGAAAAATACCATTAAAGCAGAAAGTGTTGTCCCTGATTAGCCTGTGCAGACTGCAAATGTTGATTTGGGACGACACTGTACAAACATGCATTAAATCCTGTTTACCTATATCATTAATATTTTGTTGTTTAAAATGAGATGTTGATCATAGTCATAGACTGTTGTTTTTCTCCTCGCCCACAGGGGGCAGCATTTGGGTTCAGCACCATTGCGGCCCAGGCGGGGGAGCAGCTAGCCCCGTACCTGCCCCAGATTGTGCCCCGCTTGTACCGCTACCAGTTTGACCCCAACGTTAAGATCATGCGGGCCATGACCTCAATCTGGAACTCCCTTGTGAAGGACAATAAGAGCACGGTATGAAGGTCATATTCAAGGTTTATTATATGATCTGCATTATAGGAAAACTGGGCTTAATGCATGTGCATAAAGTGTCGTCCCAGATTAGTCTGTGCAGTCCGCACAGGCTTATTAGGGACCACACTATGGGCTTTAATGGAATTTTTTGTTTAAAGGATGTCTGATCTAACCAAAAATCCAGTTAAGGCGGAAAGTGTCGTAGAGTTTGGTAAAGTGTCACTTTGCCATACCAAATGTCGCGTGCACTGATAAGATGTTTATCAAGTGACAATCACAGCCTCATGGCAGCTGATATTTTATTGAAAGTTGTGAAATCGATTGTTATGATTGAAGTGGTCATTGTTAGTTATCAAAATGGACTTTTGGGAATGTAAAATGGCAGTCGCTGGTTGTTGTTTGCAGGTAGGTGTTATTCACTGGTAAAATATATAGTGAAATCGTTTGGTGGTAAATCAATGTGGTCGTTATGGGCAGGGGGTCGCTTTTCAAAGGTGGTCACTTTGGCAGCTTAGAGTGTACATTGAGACCTACCTCATAAAAGAACAAGGTTTGCTTAGCAATATAAAAAATTCAAGATCAAATATAAAAAATCAAATAAGGCCTTGACCAATTTTTGCCTAATCAAATACTTGTGAATTGTGCACAATCAAGTGACATAATCTTATGCCTAACAATTATTTTCCCTGTGTCACCAGGTGGACACCTATCTGAAAGAGATACTGGAGGATCTACTTTGCAACCTCACCAATGCCCAGTGGCGTACTAGGGAATCAAGGTATGTCAGTCATATATATCCATATATATATCCATATATATATATCCAGCAACATTTCATTTTGCACACTCATAAAAAAATCTTTGTTGTTAACAATTTGTTTTTATGCCCCCTCTTTGAAGAGGGGGTATATTGTTTTTGGCCTGTCTGTCATTGTGTGTGTCTGTCCCA